>SNQJ01S0054838.1:25814-39815 GCA_010110895.2 Picea sitchensis | reverse complement strand
ACCGATGGACCGAGTTGATAGCCCAGCTAGAAGGGGGGAAATTATCCAACCTATATGAAGACGAATTTTTTAGTTGGTGGGAGCGAAAAACTCCCTTCATCGAGGATTACCCCTATGCTGGGATCAACTTTACAGACGACCCCGATGTCATCATTCCTATTGAGGACGAGCCACGAGATATAGGTAATTTTTTGTTTTATGTTATTTCATTTTTATTTTCCAAATATATAGATGGAAAGGTAAAAAGACATATCTCTTGTGAGATCCATCATATTGATAAGTGCTTTACTTTGTATGCAGATAGAACATCTGTGAGGTCGGTTAACATCCTGCGACAAAGTCGATGAGGCAGAGAGGAGGTGGGTCCCGATGATGACGTAGATAGGACCTTGCACAGTGTGGGAAGAAACTTTGAGGCCCTCATTCATAACATGCCTATGGAGACTTTGATGACCTCCTCATATGCATGCAACGCCATGATGTGGGGGTACCTAGACCATGGGTTAGACTGTTCTGACATTTGGCGAACACCGTCATTTGCTATGACAGAGTCCACCAGCTTCAGGCCTAGATACATTATGTGCTCATAGAACGATTTTTTGTACTTATATGACATTCATGGGCTAGGGGCCCCACATTTTGTACTTATGAATCTCATTTTGTTACACACACACACACTATCTTTATTGTGCGTTATATATTTTTTATGTGTTTTACTTGCAAATGAAAATATTTACACGTGAATGTGTGTACTTACATTAGTGGTTATGTAAATGCCAATATAAAATATAATTAGTGTAGGCATCAACTAGTTCATTAGATATCCTAGGAACATGCTCATAAGTAATAACATCAAATTAATGTTCTAGAAGACGTACCCTAAGGAAAAGTCGTACCAACATCGAATCGAGTATTTGATATAAACTATTCAACTGCGAAACCACCAAATGTGAATCCAAGAACACTTGAAGGTGATTAATGACACATGAAAATGCGTCTCACAAAATCTCAACAACTACGCTATACTCAGAGACACTGTTAGTAGTTTCCCTGAGACATGCACCTCCAACAAACACCAGCTAGATGGAAGGAAAATAAATTACCCATGCATTGGATGCTAAATGTTGAGTATGGTGACTAGCACTATATACGAATCCAAAGAAGACCAATGACTCTTCGGGCATCCACCTCACAATAGAAGCACATCAATCACTAATGCAACAAGGAGGCAAAAAAGTATATACAAAATATGGACAAAATAGACAATAGATACAAAAAGTGCCAATGCTCGAGCCTTTAGGATCAAGCATAGTACTTCTTAAGATATAGCCCATTTTTGGGCTCTGACAACACATTACCTTCATAATCAGTGAGCTCATAAGATCCTTTCTCCAACACACATCGCACGACATATGGGCTGTACCACACGGGGTTGAATTTTCCTGTCCCTAGGGGTTGCTTGTCCTAGTCATAGACCAACACAAGGTCTCCTTCAAAGAAAACCCTAGGAAGAATAGATTTATCATACTGAAACTTAACGTTCTTCTTGTGCACCTTGTTTGCTAAGGCTGCATCTCGATGTTGCTCATCAAGATGTTCAAGGTAAACTAAGTTCTCCTCAAGCTGAGTCATATCAGGAAGGAGCTCAACCGCGATTTCTAATGAAGGGATCTCACATTCAATTGACAAAACTACTTCCATTCAGTGGATGAGTGGAAAAGGAAAAAAAACCTATAGCATTTTGGACTAAGCTCATGTAAGACCACAATGTTGGATATAACATCAAGTGCCAATTCATTTGGGTTGAGTTAACCATTCTTCTTAATATCATCTTTAATGATTTATGTATGGCTTCAACCTGACTATTGGCATGAGGATAGTAGGGAGACAAATGATCCTACCTAAAACCCATCTTTGATGCTAATTTTGTCATCATGCGGTTCTGAAAGTGACTTCCATGGTTAGTGACAATATCCATTGGAACCCCAAACCTAGATATGACCTGATTAAACATGAATAGTACTGCAATTTCTCCATCATTAGAAAATGTTGGCATAGCCTCTACCCACTTGGTGAAGTATTTGACAACCATGAAAATGTAATGATTCCTCCTAGTCGAGGTCGACTGGCATGTCATAAAATCTACCCCCTACTTGGTGAAAGGTCCAACAATAATAACATGAAACATGGGAGCGAGATGTGCACACATTTTCTTAGCGAATATCTGACATGGGTGACATTTCTTGACTACCTTGATACAATCTTTGAAGATTGTGGGCCAAACGTACCCGACACGCAAAATATTTTGGGTTGTTTCCAACCCAGATAGGTGACGACCACATGCTCCACTATGGAAATCATTTAACACAGCCTTTGCTTCTTCAAAAGTCAAACAACGACGAAGAATCAAATCCACCCCACGCCGATACAACATGTATGCGATAATGAGGTAGTTTTTCCATGTGACGAATTCATCGTCGCTTGTCTCATGAACAATTCAGAGGGAAGTTAAGAGTCTAGAGATATATAAGAATATCTCCATACCATGGGTCAGACGAATATATGATGAAAATATACTCATTTGGAAATGAGTTAGTCATTTCGCTTTCCTCATTCTCAATTGGGAATTTCGACATCAACTCGGTGAAGATCAAATACTCCTTGGACTTTGCAGATGCAAAATCCAAATCAAATTCTTGAAGCACAACAATCCATTTGTTGTACTTTCTGCTAATAATTTGCCTAGTCAAAACGTATTGGAAAGGATTAATGGTGGCAATAATGGTTGTCTTGCTTAGCAGAATATAGTGTCAAAGTTGCTGGATATCATGAAACATTTCCAGTGCCATCTTTTAAACCTATGAATACTTGAGTTCAGACCCATAAATGCATGACTTAAATAATAGATCACGTGCTGCAAGAACTCATCATCTTCTTGAACAAGAACCATGCGAATCGAGGATTCAACTGTTGCCAAATATAACAAGAAATATCGATTGTAGTTGGGGGGGCTCAATAAAGGAGTCAAAACCAAATATTTTTTTAACACATCAAACAAATGTTGTGCAGCTTCATCCCAATAAAATGGGACCCCTTTCTTGAAAAGGTGCATGAAGCCTTTCATGATGTTGGTATAGTTCAACACAAATCGCCAGAGGAAATTTTCCTTTCCCTTTTGAAGTTGTCTAATCGTACGCGGGGGAGGAAACTGAATTATTGCCTCAACCTTTTAGGGGTCAATCATGATCTATTTTGTAAAAATGATGAATCCAAGAAGACGACCAGAGGTCACACAAAATATACACTTGCGCAGATTCAATCAGATCCAATAGTAATGGCATTGTTCAAAAACCAAGTGGAGGTGTAAGAGATGTTGGACTCTTTTCTGCGAATGAGTTGTAAGATCATCTAAGTATACCTCCACTATATTCTTCAAGTCATGAAAAATAAACATAATGGCCTTCTGGAATGTAGCACCAACATTTTTAAGACCAAAGGGCATATTCTTATAAGCGAAGGTTCCCCAGGGACATATAAAGGCTGTCTTGTGCTGGTCCTCAGGACAAATCTCAATATGGTTGTAATAGGAAAAACCATCAATAAATGAAAAGATACCACACCCGACACACTCGTCTAAGATCTGGTCGATAAATGGCATCAAAAAGTTATCTTTGGGACAAGCCTTATTTAAGTCTCGAAAATCTTGCATACACAAATTGTACCCTACCTTTTATCAACTAGAACTAGGGTGGAGACCCATTCTGTCAAAGGCATAGGGTAGATGAAACCCGTATTAAGCAAATTTTCCACTTCTTCTTTGTTTGTCGCCACCTTCCTAGGATTTACAGGTCTCAAATTTTTTCAAACCAAATTTGCGTTTTCTTAGGTTCGAATTTTGTGTTGAACTATTCGAGGATCGATGCTAGGCATTTCATCGTAAGACCATGCAAGAACATCTCAAAACTCTTTAAAAAGTGTCATGTACTGAAATATATCTTCTTGTGAGCATTCTGCTCTGATGAAGACGTTTTCAACGACATCGAGATTCCTAGAGATGTTGACCGGGATCATCTCTAATATATTAGCCATGTTTCCTTTGGTGTAGACACCATGTCTGGCTAAGGGATTGACTATCCTATCAACACTTCCAACGATAGCTGACTTAAAATATCCATTCTCTACACAAATGAGTTCAGGGAGGAAATATGATCATTGATGCATACCCCCCCTTGGCCTTTCAACTTTGACTATTGCTTTGATAATAGCTTCATCTGATGGAAAGACAATGTTTAAACAATGTTGGGAGATTGAAGAGTTTTGAGCCAAAACAGGCTCGGGAAAAAGATTATCCTCCTCCGTGACTGAGGTAGTTTGATCTAGGTTTGTTGTGGCCCATTGAATGGCTTGATAAGCTAATTCAGCTGTAGACAAGGTTCAACTATCCCGGCATGGACTCGACCTTCAATCGAACTGGATGGTGAGGGTAACATCCATGGATCATGTGTATACGACATTATAAATGAAGTGACCCTATTGATGAAAGTCCTAGAAACCGAATTGCGGAAGCCGATCAAATTGGCATGAACATACGAAATCGGTGGGAAAAAATCAAAAGATCCCATAAGCGAAGGATACATTCCACAACCTATACTCTTAGTTTCTACCTGAGAGTTTTTGATCCACAGGATGGTGGACCCTGGGCTAGCCACTGCATCAGAAAGGTTGGTCACCACTTAATCGATCGTCACAATTCTTCCCTCGTGGGGAATGCATATAATCCAAAATATTGTCGAGATGACAACTTTCATGGAATGTGTCAAACTTCTTCCTAACAACAGATTAGAATCAAGCGACGCATCAACTACTTCAACCTCCACACAAATGGATTTTCCACCTAGCTTAACTAGACAAGAAGGAATAAGACCACGTGGTCAGAACGACTGACCATTGAAAGTAGTCAAGAGGGTAGTAGAGGGGGTAAGCATAGGAGAATCGATAACTTTTCAACATGACAAGGACATTACGCACGTTGAAGCACCCTCATCAACAACAATTCTCTTAGGCAAAATATTGTTTCAAACGACACCAACCTGAAAAGCTACATGATATGGAAGGCGGGGCCTCACATCAGTAACATTGAACTTCATTACGAGTTGACTGGAGGAATCAACAGCTCCTATGGAAGACAATAATGCAGCGGGTTGCAAGGGGCAACTTTGGAGCACCTCTAAAGTGGACATTTCACAAGGAATTTGAGCCAAATATTGAATAATATAATAATTTGGGGCGGCTCTTGCATTGGGGTTATGCGTTGTCCATTTATAGACAACCTTAGGTATGTGCGACGTTGTCTCTTTCTCAGATTTTCTATGTGAAGAGGGGCTTGATCTTCTAAAGCTTTCTTACCCTTCTCGATCGACTTTGGATTTTCATAATTCCAAGATCTAGTCAACAAGTCTATGTCCCTTAGCTTCGAATGACTAAGCATATTCACTACTCCTTAATATCCATCAGATGGAGGCACACTTGAAGTGCCCCCTTGCGGGTTGAAGTTTGAAGAATCACCCTGCAAATTCTGCCCTTGTGGAAAGGGATTCTTCAACACAATAAGCTACTGTTGTTGATTCAAATTTATAAGACATTGAGCTTCTTCCATCCGTGGTCATTGATGTGTAAGGTGATCTTCATCACAAATCTTACAAGAAAATTTCACCTTCATCTTTTCATCTTTTCCCCCCTCAACATTCTTATCATATTTTTTGTTATTGCCCCCACTACCCTTCCTACCCTTGCCTTTTTTATTCTCCTTAGGTTGTTGAGGACCCTTTGAAGTCTTAATTTGCACAAAATGTACATCAAAATACTGGGTGGAGGGGGTGGTCGAGCCATAGGCCGGACCAACCACAGGTTGTTGAATAACAATTTTTTTCATTCTGGCTTGTATCCAGGTCTGGGACTTTCACTTGAGCATAAACCACTATGCCATCAACATGTGGGTTGGAATTTGGATTTTCCAAGTCAAGAGTAGACCACGATTCATCCGACATAGTCTCATAGAGCATGTTCAATTGAGAGTAAATGAACTCTAGTTGCTATGCCCGAAAGATCACTTTTTCTTCCGAAACCACTCCTGAAGTCGCAACATCCTTCAAAATGTACGGGAGTAGATATTTTAGGAACCATTCAAGGAGGAAATCTATTGGAATCATAGCTTCAATCAAGTTCTTTCTTCTCCTTCATTCCCGGATATGACAAGAAATGTGCGTGGCCTTATCTTGCTCAAAATTGGCCAGAAATTTTGTCCCGACGTCGTATCGGACAAGGATTTGGAAATGGTTTAGGAAAACCATGACTAAATCACCAAAAGTCGAGTACTTCCCCCTTTCAAGTTCAATGTACCACTTGGAAACACCTCCAGTAAGAGTGCATTTGAACAAATATAATCGAATCTAATCGTCATTAAGTGATTTGGACGAACACTACAAGTGGAACGTTGTTATGTGGTCTTGTGAATCCTCACCACTTTTCCCTTCGAATTTGGGTATGTCCGAAGGAAGTTTTATTGAGACTACATAATAGCTAGGGTCATGATGAATGGGGTCATTCATCAACTTGGATAATTCTGGAAAATGCAACGTTGCCATAAATGGTAGCCGAGGCTATGTCGTTGACTGATTTGCAGCCTTAAAAGAAGGTCCTGGGTTTAAAATGGCACCAGGTTGCCAGAAAGAGTTTGCGGTTGAACCAAAGATTGGGATAAAAACTTGTTGAACCTAGTTAAATAGAGGGAATCCTCCACCCATTTGGTTCCCGAGAGGAAAATCGAGTTTCCTCCAGTGGACCCCCCATAGAAAGGAATAAATCTTGGCATGGGGGTAAATTGACCGGGAAAGGGGTTTCCCCCTTATGACATCCCTTGTGAGGGATTCCATTTGCCTTGGAGAAGGGTACTCCCCAGCGGCACCCCTGACGAGGAAAAAGGGATTAGCCAGGGGATAGATTGACCTTGGAAGGGGTTGCCCCCTACCGACACTATGGATGCAGTGAAAGGGTTACTCTTGAACCCACCGTAAAGTGTGAACATGGTTGATGTAGACGAAATACTAGTGGATTGAGATCCTCTACCCATAGAGGTGCCCCATCCCCATGTGGGGTTAGGGATGGAATATTGGAAAGGTCCAATTCCAATGAATGGGGCTGATGTAGGAATGTGACCTCCACCCCAAGAAATGACTTGGTAAGGAGTTGGAGTGCTCCCTACACAACATTTGAAGACTAGGATGTTGGCTCAGAACTAACCAATGCATTAAGTGCATCCATCAATGAAATTTTGTATGAAAAAGAATTCGTTGTTGATGTAAACGATGTAGCTACACTCGAAATTCAAGTGGGACCAACAACCATTGAGGGAATGTTGTTGGTCGATGTGGCGATGGTGGATTGAATCACACCCATCATTTGGTTGGACATACTGGGAGGAAAGATTCCGTTGGTAATGATCGTCGAGGTGGGAGTTGCATGGGCCCCCGACCCTAACACTAGTGGAGTGCATCCATAGTGGCCAAATGGAGAGGGATAATATTAGCGAGGTCTAATCTGAGAAGTGGGACTTGTACGACTGGCAATGGAAAATTCCCAAGTAATGGAGGATTAAAGTGTAGAGAGAACTCCTCATCTCCAAGATCCTCAATGATTACCTCCTCTGGTTCTGGAGTGTTTACTTATAGAGGGCCAATGCCTACATCTCAGTCTAATCGATCAATAAGAAAATGCCGGATGGATCAAGCTAATGCCTTTGTGGAGGCGGGGGAGAATTATTTCTAACCTCTTCCTCAGGTGGAAGGCCTTGAATTCTCCTTAATCTTTGGGGTGGTTGATGAGCCACTTTGAGTGATTAACTCTTGGTGACAATATACTCACCTTCCTAAATTTGAACTACGTTCACCAATCACATCACTACAAAGCCCTAAAAGACAAGACAAACACAAACAACTTTGTCAAGATTCTAACTCAAATGGATTAGGTCTTGGGACCAGAATAACAAAAAAGTGGGATCGAGCCCTTCTAGACAAATGCACGGGTTGATTAAGTCCCATGGGCCAACAAATGAAGGTATGAGAAGTAGTTATCTTCACCTCCACAGATTAGCCTTATTCAATTCAAGTGTCATCGCTTCGCGAGGTACCCTCTAGTAGTATTAAAATGTGTGATGAAAAATCTGCTCTAGGTACTACGACAAACCCCTGTAGTCACCTTCTGATATACTAGGAGAAACAATTATGGTTACCAGATCGTAGTCAGTGCCCGGGGGGTACAATCGACAGTCGGGATCGAATGTGTGGGCAGGGTAGCAAATTCTGAAGCCTTGAAAGCACATCCTCTCATAGAGGTATGGGTACAATTGAAACCCCCAATACACGATCTCTCCGCTATGCTCAGTCCAATTCTGGAGGGGAATATCCTTGGATATTTCTTACGCAACCTTGTGTTTAACTCCTATGTTAGAGGAGATTCCAGACTAAACCTATACTACAGCTGGATTCTTCACTCCCTATCTCAGACACCTATGTTGGTTTAGTGGCCTTGGATAAATTTACTCTCCAACCTACACCAAGGCCCTAACCTGTACTTGTTCGTTCACCCTAGAAAAATGAAAGTTTCTAATATATATTAGTTAAGCGTTCATTTTAATGGGTTTTTCTTTACTCAGAAATGATGCAAATGCAACTTTGGTGATGTTCTAACTGAATCCAAAATTAATGCAAAATAAGAACACAATGCAGTTTCTTCAAATGAAAAATGGATGCAAATATGATTACAAAGCAAACTCTTTTTCTTTTCAATGAAAGCACAACATTTTGAATGCAAGATTTGAGACACCTTGAAATGCACATTGCAATTTTATTTTTAAATGCCCAATTCAAACAAGAATGCAAAACTTGCACAACTAGATTCTTTTCTTTTT
Organism: Picea sitchensis; assembly: GCA_010110895.2. NCBI lineage: Eukaryota > Viridiplantae > Streptophyta > Pinopsida > Pinales > Pinaceae > Picea > Picea sitchensis. The sequence continues at coordinate 30,850 of SNQJ01S0054838.1, read as the reverse complement.
CCAATGAAAGGATACCACTACTAAAGTGCTATGGAAATATAACTACCCGAATGCTAAATGACTAACTCTTTTCTTGTAATGATTAGGGGCAAGGGTTCAAGAAAGGAGATGTAAGCAAACAAACATATTTTGTTTCTTTTTCATTTTTTCAAAAGAAATGAAAATCAAATAAAGGCAGATTTTCTTTTTCCTTTTCAAACAAAGGAAAGTAGGTATAACGAGAGAAAAAAATAACCTAAATTCCTGAAAATTCAGTGAAACTGGAAAGACCTCCATATATACAAGACTGAAGCTTCAAACACCTAATAACCTCAGAATCATAAATGAAAATCACAAAGTTTTTCTTTTTCTGTATATTAAAATTTTCCAGTACAGAGCAAAGCCAAAAAGGGACTCAGGACACTCAAGAGACTTGACCAAACCAAACACCAAACCCATAAGCAATTTTTTTTCTTTTCAAAAACTCAACTTCAACATAGGTTGACAACTGTGTGTAGTGCAACTTGATAATATCCATGGGTTGTAGAAGAACAACTCCCAGATGTATGCGGGTTGTAGAGAAGCAATACATAGATGGATTGACAACTTTAGAAAATTAAAAGGCCTCTCCAGAGAAGAGGGGTTCTAGATCTTGAAAACATATCCTAAGAATCTAAAGCTCTATGAAAAACCCAAAAAATACAAAAAACACAACAAGGGAAGCAACAAGCAAGGGACCCTAAACAAATTGACTCAAACTAGGAGTATCCCCAGTATGGTCACTAATTCTGTTGATGAGATATTTCCCCCATGACTTTGGGTCAAGTCACAACAGATCAAAACTGGATTGAGAAGACTGAAATCTCCCCTCACAAACAAATGAGAAAACTGAAAAATAACTACTTTTCGCTAGGAGAGAGTAGGGAAAGAGAGAAGGAGAAAGTGTTCACCTTAAACCCTTCATTTGATGTCGATCCCCGCTCATGTTTTTTGAAGCGCTCCTGACTTTTGCCGGAACAAGCCTGGAAAATGAAATCAAGACAAATGTTGCAATGAGGTAGTTATCTAATCAAGTAACATATATATCATGTATTATATTCAAGGCAAGTATGAATAATGATAAAATACAATTATTGCAATGAACACAAAATTGTAGGGAAAGAGAACTCTTGTATTAACACCAAATACCAAAGTTAGTTACACCCTGACTTGCTTTTGGCACTACTTCAGATCCAACTACTTGGGTTCCTCCACAGATCCTTCAAGCTTCTACTGAGCGATGATGCTCTTCCTTGAATATCCTAATAAGGATAAGGAGACACCTTATGACTATATAAGAAGGAAGAAACATTGGAAAAAGAGTTTCCAGGTTAGGGGATGATACTCAGAGGATTAAAGGAATAGGTAAACTTGCTATATTTCAATAGCATAACCTTACACTAAAAGACTTGTCCCTGTTCTAGCTCTCAATGGTGTTTTTATATCTTCCCCAAAGGGTTAGGGAAGTTGGAATCCGTTTTGTATGAGCATAAGGACGGTGGGAAACAAACCCAATCGAAAAACCCACCCGAAAACTCAGAATTATTTTATTTTTCATTATTTTTGAGGGCATCTATAGTATTCCACATATAAAATAGTATGTGGAACATAAATATTTTAGCTAGAAATGATAGAGAAATAATTATATAATCATAACAATACGAGAGCAATACCATAATAACACCTGAAAGAGCACTTTGATTACTAATAGAAATTTTCACTTGCCTCTTCGAGAGGGAAACCTCCAACAGAGAAGAGCTCTATTACAATAATACCCAAGACAATATTTCTCATACCCTCTACTTCTATTTATACTAAATCTATCTATCCAAAAGAACAATCTAGAGGAAGATCCTTCTAGAAGTGGAAGCTTCTATTAGGTCTTCTTACATTTAACTTATTCTTTCTTATTGCTAGGCCTTATTAATATTGGACTTTATTAAGTGGAATTATATTACTATACCTATGGGAGGGGTTAGGGAGGTTAGGTCCCTAACATGCCCTCCCCCTTGAAGAACAACCTTGTCCTCAAGGCTCCAGATGAGGGAATTGTTGTAGAATGATGGTTGTCTCCCAGGTGGCATCTTTTGAAGGTGTATCTTTCGATTGGAATAACACTTCCTGGATGGTGCACTGACAGTGATCCAGACAGATTTCGGTGGCCTCCCACCTATTTCAACTGGCTCATTTTGTCAGTTTTCCAATTTGGCAGTTTTTTTCGTAGTTTTCGGGTCCCTGACTTGCGGGGTCGTTTTGAGGCCCTAAAAATGTTTTTTAGGGCTTGCCACAATAAAAATGAGCTTTGATAGACAACAAAAAAATGTGTAGTCCTCAGATAGGCCTTCCCAACGGGCTATCGCGTGCCTAAAACATAGATCGTATGCAAAAGTTACGACCCCAAGAAGTTGATCTACTAACTTACCCAAATGGGGCTCGCATGACTTTTGGCGCTTCATTGCCTTGGGTTAGGTTTTTTGGATGTCTAGGGTTTTTGACATTCTTGTTTATTGTAAAAATGCCTTTAGATCCTCATTGTAATAATCTTCTTGTGAATGAGTGCAACCATCACATCTCTTCTCAGAGATAAGCCACCACCATTCTGGCAAGCTTGTTTCCACTGCATTTTACAGTTTCAGCTTATTTCCTTATTGAATAGAAACCAATTTTACTGTATATCTATTATTCTATGTTAAGCATATTTTGATAATAATATGTATCTATTTCGTTCTGCAAATATATTATGGATCATTGGTATCAGAGAGGTCTAGTCCTTGTCGTTCTTAATGCATGTCCCCAAAGAGGTCAGGGTACAAAGAATTGGTTCTTGAGCTTGTTTCTCTTGAGGGCAAAAGATCTTGCACGCCCAAATGACCTATCATGGTAGAAGAAAAGAAATATGATGAGACATTATATCCCTTCAAAATTTTGCTCGAGGAATCCCTCACGCACAGGGAAACGAGATGATGGATGGTTTTGCGCAAATCCTTCGACGACTACCAATAGGCGACACATCTTCCTCAAACGGAAGCGCCACCCCCTTCAAGGTACAATTAAACTTCAATATTCCTATATTTGAAGGTTAGATAGATGTAGGTGTGGTAGACAAATGGTTGAATATGCTCGAAGGGTATTTCTCTATCCATAACTTCTTGAATATAGAAAATATTACTTTTGAGGTTTTCAAAGCCGTCCCCCATGTCAAAGATTGGTGGGAAAATTTCTATGAGCAAAAGGAAACAAAGGAAGCCTCATTCTTTACAGTCACAGTCACCTGAGAGTCCTTTAGGGATGTTATTAAGGAACAATACTACCCTCTTGGAAGCTATGACGACCTGTACACAAAATGGACCATGTTGCGACAGGAAAGAGACCAAGCATGCCCGATTTCACAAATATCTTCCATACCTTGCTCACCAAGCTGGGTATCAAAGATTATGAGTGACATCTGGTGCTCAAGTATCGCGACAGTATACATAGACACATACATGCCAAAATGGAGTTTCTAGACATCTCATCCTTGGGTGTGACCTACCAATATGTCATCAAAATCGAGAAGAAGCTCAAACAAAAGATGTGGAAATTTGGGCCTTGGAACCCCTCAAAACAAAATCCAGGAAAGGGTGGCCCCAACCCGCAGAACAAAGAAGAGAGAAAAGATGGACAACCTCAGGATAACTAGTCCAGACCGCAAGAAAAGAAGGACACCAGAAAGACAAAGAAAGATACCAGGAAGTGGTGCAAATTTCATAAGAGCCCCTGGCATAACATTGTTGATTGCTGCTCGAAGCAGTCATTGGTGGCTGAGGTGAAAGCCTTTGAATCAGATGCGGGTTCCGACTCTGAGTCAAAATTGAAAAGGGGGGGACAGATCATAGACACAGAACCTAGTGCTACTGTTTCTACCACCAAGCTCCAGCCTGGTGAACCGGACAAGCCAGAGGAAGCAAGCACCTTTTTCATTCACAAATGTGGGTGAAGGGTACCCCACTGCACTTCATCGTTGATAGCAGTATCCAGAAGAACCTCATCTCAGTAGAGGTTTTCAAGTGACTTGCCGTACTGACAACGTCGCACCCGCAACCCTACACCATCAGATGGCTCCACCAAGGAAGCGACATCCGCCTCAACCAACAATGCTGCCTGTCATACGACATAAAGCCCTTCAAAGATGATGTATTGTGTGATGTTTCCCCTCTCGAAGTTTGTAATGTTATTTTGGGCCCACCATATTTATGGAAATGTCATGCTATATATGAGTCTAGGCATCATAGTGTTATTATTACTTTGAAAAAGAAATTGTACAAGATACCTGAGGCAGTCCCACCCAGTGCTATTTCCTTGATCTCTGCTAAGCAATGTAGAAAGGTCATCTCTCAGACATGGAAGTTTTTCTTCTTCATGATTCGCTCTCAGAATGAGAAAAAGATCACAACCACATCCAGGATCTCTGCAACCGATCTCTCCACACAACAGAAGCAAGTGGAAAAAGGTCATGGAAGAATACTCAGATATCTTCTCCTCACCTACCGGGTTACCTCTGCATTGTCAGGTCAAGCACCCCATCAATCTGACCCTCGACGCACCACTGCCCAATGGGCCAGTCTACCGCTACTCTCTGTTAGAGAATGAGGACATCAAGTTGCATATCTAAGAACTGCTCCATAAGGGGCACATCCGTCCTAGCTCATCACCTTGTGGGAGCCCAATCATGCTGGTACAAAAGAAAGATGGAACCTCACAACTCTTTATTGATTACCAGGCCCTGAATAAAATCATAGTCAGAAATCGGTACCTGATTCCCTAAATCAATGACCTCCTTGATCAACTCATGGGGGGAAAATACTTTAGTAAGATTGATTTGAAGTCTGGCTACCACCAAGTCCCGATAGAACAAACAGATGTATGGAAGACTGCCTTCAAGTCAAAGGAAGGTCTTTTTGAATGGTTGGTCATGCCCTTTGGTTTGAAAAATGCTCCAACCACTTTCATGAGGATGATGGACGATATCCTGTGACCAT
>SNQJ01S0054837.1:15678-60504 GCA_010110895.2 Picea sitchensis | reverse complement strand
TACCATGTTTCTTCATGTCCTCTTGAGTCTTGGATTCCCACCAAATGAGTGCTGCACTATCCAATCTTAAAGAAGCAAGATGAATCTTAGTTTCATCATCTTGAATTTTTTGTATCCTACAATACACCTCAATCTGATGAATCCAATTATCTAATTTCTCAGCATTTACCTCTCCATTGTATATTAGCAATTCAAATTTAATATCAAGATTTAACAAAGGAATTTGTGAAGGAGTTTTACCATGTCCTTTTGGAGAATTTGGAAGAGGTCTTGAACTAGTAGAAGAAGAAGAAGAAGATGGATATGAGGGTGGTGGAGAAGCACCATTCCCTCCATTTCCATTTGGAGTTTTATCACCACTGTCTCCCTTGTGCTTTGAAGGCTTGGAGCCTTCACCTTGCAACCTTGTATTCCTTTCCATAAAGATTTTCATCATTTGTCTCATTTCCATGACAGCCTTTCTGAGATCTTCATCTTATGTAGGAATATGTTCATGACTCTCTTCATGAGCCATACTTGGTTAATGCCTCCTTGAAACTTGCGGTGATGATATAATCTTCCTTCTTGAAGGATGAGAACTTGGCTCTACAAGTTGACCTTCTCCTCTTGTGAGTTTCAACCTTGTGAGCATCAAAAAACAAAACACTTGCAGATAATCAAGTCTTCAAAAACCTATGCTCTGATACCAACTTGATCTAAAAAATGAAGAAGACTTGTATTCTTGAAATTATTTGCAAGATATAATTCATGTGTTAAAATGCAAATGGATCCATTTTGCAACACAAATTTTATAGAAATTACTCATTCAAGATGCATATACACAAAAACAATAAATAGTGAACATAAAACACATAACACAACAAATGATAAAGGAGTCCACCTCTCTCTTGGGCTACATCTCTTGGTCCAACTTCCAATGGATCTTTTGTATTATTTTCTCAAATTGCTCAAAAATGTGCTTTATAATGCTCAAAATGCCAAATAGATGGCTCCAATGGCTCCATAACGTCCAAAAACCCCTAGCTGGGCTTTTTCGGCACCTCGTTTGGCCAAAAATTGAAGAAGATAGGCTTCCTAGAAGTTCCCCTTCAAACTTGCTGTCTTTGGATCGCCAAAATGCACCCTTGTTACCTCAACCTAGCCCCCACGCACATTTATGTGGAAAAACCCAGCACCGAGTGCAACTGCACAACCAGTGTGAACTGTAGGATGGTTACGCGCCAGCCCCTAACTGTCTAAGACCGAGGGCATATGAAGCGCCATACGACCGCGCGCTAATATATAAAGGGCCAAAGTTTAAAACAGTTAGAAAAGGCACACCCGTGGTCACATCATATATCCATATGAATAGGGATCATATGAAAAGGCTATATAATAAATGGTCGGAGGGCACGCATATGGTAACGGTGGTTACATTGTATACACACGGTACCGAGGGCCAGGGCTAAGCCCCGGCCCGGTTTGCGCCACACGTACAATATATTTCAATTTAAATATAATTTTTTCCATATATATAACAAGGCACATATGGTGGCGCACTATTTGGGCGGCCCTTCCCAAGTCTCTTCCCCTGCCCGAAGGTCACGGGGTCGAGTCTTGTCGATTGCACAAATTTTAAACCAATATATATGTGACATGTGGCGGCCATTGATTGGGCCACATGTCGCTATCGCATTCGCTGCAAAAAAGCCATGTCATATGCCAACTTTCCACACAACTATTTGCCACATGTCGTATGGTCTTCCATGTCAACATCCATACGGATTGTACGGACTGTACAGTCAGCATCCCTGTTTTTTGCCTATTTGTCATTTTGAACAGAACGTCATATCTCTCTCTCCCAACGTCTGTTTGAACCCAAACGAGTTGCGTTGGGTTCGTGATGATGAGGTCTATGCTCCCGTTCGATTTGAAGTGATTCCGAGCACTTTGAATTTTGATCAAAATTTGATCCCCTGGATCATGCATGATTAGAAAACATCCAACTACCACGTCCAAGAGGGAAACCTGCACTGAACCTTAAGACTGTTCTAAATAAATCTAGAACAATGTGTTGGAAGTTTGGGTTTTAATGACTGAAGAGGGGACACCAACATAAACCTGTAATCTCATAGTTATACATGATTACTGTAAGATAAATCTGAAAGTAATCTGTGCATTTCGTTTTTCAATTAAAATTGAAAGATAAATCCTATTGTTTTAAATGAAAATATGACCACATAATTTATATTTTGAGAAGAAAATTATAGATGGTATTTAATATAACAATCCTTCTCATCACAGATCATTTAATCTAAAGATATCAAATCTATATATGTAGTATTCTTAACAAAACATAAATGACAACATTAATAAACAAGAGGCTAAAGTCAAAATGCATGAATGTTGTTTCATTAAGTTCTGGAATTAAGCATCCATCTCTTGCTCTCAGCCAAGATGATTTCATTACCAAAATCTGTAGTATTTAAAGAGTTCTTGTAAGCTAAACATCCTATGTTGTAAGATAGGATCAAATCTTAAAAGGATCTAAAATTTACAAAAATAGAGGGTCTAAAAAGCCACTCAATATCAAACTGTATCTTCAAAATTATGAAAGTTTTGTTTTGATTTACAAAATAAGACAAAAGAAATGACTAATTAACTAAGTCCAAAAATGATCCATCTTTTGAGATCACCACAAGATACATCATATCCTGAAAGAAAATGAAATAAGCAAATTAGATATTTATTTAACCAACATTTTCCAAATTTTATATGAAAATTGACTTGGCTACATAATCTCTCGATTCTGTAGCCAGTCTTATTATTGACAACAAAAATCTAAATCACTCTATATTAATTAGAAAAATAACAATAAAAGAACAAATAAAATAAAGTAAAAACAATCTTACCATTCAACTGAAAACCAAATTCGAATCACAAAATTTTAGAGTTGATCACAGCCTTGATACTATCGACATTTTTTATTATGATATTGCCAATCCTTTTCAAGAATTTTCCTTGCCTTTGTGCATTGATATTGATCTCGTGGTTTTCAATTGTCAATGAGTGGTTTTGAGACGTAAGAGCCTTGATATTTTTCTAAAGGATGGGAATGTTTGTGTAATACAGACCTATCCAATGTAAACACACTTCACAATTTACCATAGGGGAAAATGGTTGAGGAAGCGCATGACTGTGTGTTAAAACACTACCACCATCCACTGTCATATTTTGACCGAATTTAATTCCTGGAAAATCCTTGTTGTGCTTTAGACACGGTGGCAAGTTATTTACATAATCGAAAGCTTGACTGAGATCTAGTTTAGAGTGATTTGGGTCTTCAGCTGCCAGGAATATTTCAATCTCAGAATCATAGCTCTCATGGACCTCAATCGATTCGATCGAGTTCACATGAGATTTTGATCTATTCTGTAGGCTCCTCGAAATTAGTCTCCCAGCCCTCTTGTTATTAAACCCTCACATATCTCTATTTTTCTTTGACTGTTTGGAAGGGTTTCCACTGGTGGATTTGATATTAAGGTTAGGGTCAACAACTTGCTCACACTCAGGAATTTCAACAAGCTTGGAGCCAACGTCCTGCTGTTCACACACAGACTGGTTGGGCGTAGCCCTTTCATAAGGGTTTTCACACAAGAAAACTAGATTATCACTGGAGGGAAAAAGAGACTTCTCTAGCATAGGTTTATTAACCACTGGAGTCTCTACAGGGTTTACTGCAACAAAGGCATTGCGAGTCACGAAATCATCCCAATCATCATTAAGTAGTTTCAGATGATGGACTATCAACAACTTAATCAACCCATGATGAAATAAGTTGGAATTCAATTTCTGCCTTTTCTATCTCTTTGACATTTTATACAAGCTCCTAATAAGTAAAATGGCATGTTTAATTGGAAACTGATAAAATGCATTAGTAACCATATGTCCTAGAGGAAGATGAGGCCATAGCGACCTTCATAAGTAACATATTGCCTTAACACTGCCAACAGACTGTGCCATCTATGTTTCAACAGAGAGAGCGGAATACCTTTGTCACAACATTGAATTTTTCAAGAGGTGACAAACAAAATCCATGGTACCTCTTCCAACTTTGAATTTTTAAACCATTTTTGGCCGGTGAGGGGGAGGCCCATTGCCTCGCTCAGAAATTCCTCGGTGATTTCCTATTGAATATCACCCACTTTGGCTTTGCATCCATCGAATGTGAGGGCGAACTCTTGGGCTTCTTGTAATTTATAACCCTAGAATTTCTTGAGAAACACAACCGAAACTTGAATTTTAAGGTATTCACTCGTGTCATCACATAAAAACAAAGTTTGGGCTCCATTTGGCTCGACACAGATGATAGGGGACATAAGGGTTTGGACAGGCAGTCACAAAGGCGACCAAAACTCACTATGAGCGTAAGGGGTAGCAGAAACAGAGGAAGTCCATAGAAAATAACAAAGGAATAAAACCCACAGTTACCCTAGCGCGACCAAAATGAGAGCATAAGGGGTTTCAAGCCACAAAAATTGGGCATTTCGGGTAATGAATGCCATGAGTACAGAGCGAAACCCAAGACTCTAGTTTGTAATGATGGATCTATCGATTTGAACTGCCACTTCAAACAGAGTACATGGTACGATCGAGTTGTGTTTGAATCTCATCATATGTAATGGATACCTCGATTTTCCAAGGTTAGGAGAGGATGCGATCCAAAAAATCAAAATACCAATCAAAAGATTTAAAATAAAAAATGATCTACCAAGAACGTTAAATGAAGAAGCTTATAGTCTTAATGCCAATATATTCTTGATGTATTTACAAAGTACTCAAGATATAACTTAAAATCTGGGAGCAACTCAAAACAAATGTTTTTTTTGTTTTTAGATTTATGTGGTGAGTATTTTCAAAGTTGTTTGCCGGATAATCCACAGTTGGTGTCATTTTTGTCGACGTTTCGAATCCGAATCGGGATTCATCATCAGGAATCATCCTGATGATGAATCCCGATTCAGATTCGAAACGTTGACAAAAATGACACCAACTGTGGATTATCCGACAAACAACTTTGAAAAAACAAATGTTTTATTGATATATGATAAGATTCAAGGAAAAACAACATTCATTAAAAGAGTTGTAAGAACATTGACCCTTCTAGAGACATAAGCCTTAGATACAATTGCAATACAATTAGAAGTTTCAATGCTTCATTCATGCTTTCAGTCATGAAGGAAGAATGAAAATGAAAATAAATAAATAAAAACAATCAAAACATCTTTTTTACAAGTGAATAGTCACCTTCAAATAGCAATATTTACATGACGAAGCATAGGCAACTATGGAATTGTTATTTGTCACTTTAAAAGGAAAAACTCGTGTAGGGCTTCCAACAATGGCAACTTACTGGAAGAAGTAGTTATCTCTACATCATTGATGAGTTCATGTTAGGACTACTTAGAATGACTACAGATCAAAAACAATTGAAGGACATCAAGAATCCCAACAATCATTACACAGTCCAGGTCCAGATATCTTCCTGTTCAAATGAAATCCGGTGACAAATTTTAAAAATGAGAGCAACGATGTTCAAGTCCAATGGATTTGATATTGTTGATAGGGACACTGCTGCCAATAGGCGTCCATAGCCTCGATAGGGATTTCAATTGACCCACTCTGATGCCTTTACCCTGTCCAATAAATTTCAATTCAAAATGAAGGATACTTATGACCAATATCAAAATTTATACCTGAGAATTTTCTTGAACCTAACATTGCTTCACTGCCAGCGGGCATGTTCAGTACCCCGACGAAGTTGTCTTGGCATCATGCATGAATTTACCCATTGGCAACAAACTTGTTCAATATCCCGGTGGGCTTACAAACACTTATCACAACTCTTGAGAAATTGTTTACAATCTGGTATAAATTTAAAGATATTCAGAAGAGTGGGGTGATGCTAAAAATTTCAGTATTTAGAACACTTGTTATTTTCCAGCCTTTAATTTTCTGCTTAATAACCTTCATTATGATCTAAAATTAGTTTCTTGATGAAACTAATTTTTCGAGGAAAGGAAGGCATACTTGAGTTGCTTTCTTTAAAAGAAGGGACAACATAAAAATATTTAAATATGGTCATGTCTACTCATAATTATAAAGTGAGACCAGGAAATCTGTTTCAAACATAAATTTTCTTTAGCTAGTCCGTGGTTCAACAATTCACAACATTGATGCTCTTGAGAAAACCTTAAGAGTTGCTTCATAATGATGCATTTTGGTTCTCCTCCATGAACTAAAAGGTGACACAAGCATAAGTTTAACCAAAAAGAAGCAAAAACAAACAAAATGAAAAGAACCAAATTCAGAAAATAAAAATAAATCAAAACAAAAAAATATGTACAAAAGGTGGATATGGAATTATCATGAAAAATACCTCTTGAGAGCTTGGCCATTCACGGAGAAGGTGTCTGGCTGTCCCTCTAAATTCTATAGATGGAAAGAGTTGGGACCTAGTTTTTCAACGATTACGACGGGCCCCAACCATAGGTTCTAGAACTTGGTATGTTCCCCTTTTCCCTCATGAGGTTTATCCCACTTGAGAACCAAATCTCCTATCTTGAGGTTTCTATCTGAAGCAGAGTTTGAATCAAACTAGCCTTTCACAATATGTTGATGTTGACCTGGTCTCTCTTTTGCTTGTGCTCTTACTTCCTCTAATTTCAACAAAGCATTAATTCGACTTTCAAGAGGAGGACAATCCTCTTCCTAAACTTTCTACGATAATTGCAGAGAGGGAAGCAGAACATGAGGAGGGAGAATTGCTTCTATTCCATAGATGAGAAAGAAAGGAAAATTACCAAAAGAGGTTTTCAGAGTGACCCTATCAACCCAGAGTGCATTAAAATGCGTGTTGTGCCAATTCTTGTGGTTTTCAAAAACTATCCTCTTGATGATCTTGATCAGGTTTTTGTTTGTGGATTCTACTAAATCGTTTCCTTAGGGGTAATAGCTGGCATAATATTTCAGTTTGATTCCTTTTTCTAAAGAAAAAAAACTCATATTAGGGGATGAAAAGTAGGAAGCATTATCTAAGACCAAACACTCAGGAATACCAAATCTAGTAATGATGTTTGAGTTAAGGAAATATATTCCCTGATTAGTATTTACCACTTTTAGTGGTGTAGCCTTGGACCATCTGGTAAAATAATTTGTTGTTGTAATGACGTATTTATGCTGATGTGAGGAAGTGGGGTTAATAGGCCCTATGATTTCAAGACCCCACTGCTGAAAAGATGAATCTACCAAAACAGGATGCAAAGGGAATGTTGCCTTTTGTACTCATCCAACAACCTTTTGGAAGATTATGCATTTACGACATAATGCATGGGCATCTTTGAACAACGTGGGCCAATAGTACCCAATTCTTAATACTTCGTGAGAAGTGGTGTCTCCACCAAATTTCCCACCAGCTTCACCTACATGAAACTCAGATAATACTTTCCTTGCTTCATCTCTTTCCAAACAATGCATGAGGACATTATCAAAATGTTTACAGAATAATACGCCATTTACCAGCTGGAAAGGTGTAGATTTTTGTCTTAATGCTCTTCTCTTTTTTGGATCGAGATGGCGAGGAGCAGAACCGTGTGTTAGATAAAAATTAATATCATCAAACCAAGAATTAGCAACAACTTGTGTATAGCAGATTTGATTTTGACTATGCTAATTTACAATTAAGACATTAATTTGACTATGTTGCTCTTCAACTGAATCAACTACTAGTTTGCACAGACCTTGACCTCTGACAATTTGTGCAGGGGTAATTTCAAGGTCATACTCTTGTAACGATGTCATCCAGTTTGCCCATTTTTCACCCAATTACTTTTGTACTAACAAGTTTCTGACAACAGGATAAGGCACAATGACTTTAGTTCTGGATTTCAGCAAATATGATCATAAATGTTTCACTTCTTTGAAAACTGCATAAGCTTGTTTATCTATAGCCGGGTAGTTAATCTCTTCTCCTTTGAAGGTTGAGCTCATAAAGGAAATGGGGATTTCATTGTTTTCAATGTTCTTTTGGGTCAACATAACGGCATACGATCGGTCAAAGGCAAAATTATAAAGAGTGAAATCTTGTGAGAAATCACGACTCATCAAGGAAGGGGCCCCCACTATGGATTTTCTGATGGAATCAAAAGATTGATTTTCCTATGGTCCCCAATGATACTGAACATACTTTTTAATTAAGTTTTTCAATGGCCTTACCATTTCAGTGAAACTCAGGACAAACCTTCTAACAAAATTGATCTGGCCTAAAAAATATTGCATAGATGTTTTGGAGGAGGGGGGAGGAAGTTTAGAAATGGCTTGAGTTATTTTGGGATCGATGATCATCCCATCACTGGATACTATGAATCGGAGAAGTTTTACTTGTTCCACTGCAAAGATAGCCTTCTTAAGGTTGAGAGATATGTCGTACTTGCGGCATCGTTCAAGGACAGACCTAAGGTGAGACAAATGATCTTTCTTGTTTTTGGAGAAAACAATAACGTCATCAATATACACCACTACTGATTGATTTATGAGACTATGAAAAGAAATATCCATTGTTCTCTGAAAAGTGGCCCCACATTTATAAGCCCAAAAGGAATTTTCTTGTAGGCGTAAGTACCCCATGGGGTACACAAAGTGGTTTTTAATTGGTCTGGGGGAGACATGAGGACCTGGTTGTATCTCGAAAAAATGTCTAACAGTGACACTCTTTTAGAACCAGATACCTGTTGAATAATTTGTTCCATTGGAGGAACAGGATAATTGTCTTTGTCAGACGCTCGATTCAAGTTCCGAAAATCGACACAGAGTCAAATTTCGCCACTTTTCTTCCTTACAGGAACTAGATTAGACACCCATTGTGTGTGTCTTACTGGGAAGATTATCTTTGCATTCAATAATTTATTTAGTTCTTTCTTGACTGTTGGTTCCATCTTAGGGTGCATCTTTCTCAGCTTCTGCTAAAAAGGTTGAGTCTAGGGTTTCATGGGGATGATATGTTGTATTATGTTAGGGTCAAAAGTTTTTAAATAATTGTATGTCCAAGCAAAGACATCCTTGAATTCTCTAAACAGTTTTATAAAAGTGAACCACTCTTGCTTGGAACATCCCATTCCCAGATTGATATATTGTGGATTATCTTTAGTCCCTAGATTTACCTTTTCATGAGTCAAGGAAGAACTGTTTGTTTTACAATTTACCGATTTTMTGAATTTATCATGCAAATCATAAAACTTCTCTAGTCTTACCACAAATTTAGGGATAGAATTTACCAGATCAGATGTTGATTCGGGATACCTCGGCTCTGATATTACTGTGAAATTGCAGAGATTTTCACCGTGAGTKCCTTCATCAATAACTGCACCTTGGAAGGTGTCCTCCATGTGCAAAAAACTGATGATCCATTGATCATCATCAAACACTCTCCAATTAGTGATGTTATCTGGGATCGATGGTTTGAACAATAACTCAAATGAAAATGCATTTGGAGAAAGACCTTCTGCGGGCAAAAGTCTGGAAGCAACGTTAGCTAATAAATCAATCTCATAATTGTTTAATCTAGGAATGGAATTGATGTTAAATGCAAAAAACTTGTGCATTAGATTCCATACCTTAGTTTGATAACTTTTCAGGTGTGGTGATAGGTAATGTATGGAATTTATTACCTGTCTAACCACAATTTCTGAATCACTGAATACCATTAAGTTCTGTACATTCATATCTATTGCTTTCCTAAGTCCTTGCAAAAGTTCCTCGTACTTGGACGTGTTGTTGGTACATTCAAATTATAATCGACAGGCGATAAAAWTTTTATTACCTGCTGGGTCGATGAGTACATATCCTGCACCAGATCCTTCTTTGGATTTGGATCCATCGAAGTAAAGGGACCATATCTGAGCTTCGTCGGTAGTGTTTGACACATTTGGTAAAGTTGTTGATTGAGTACATGTCATAAGCTCCGACTGTTGTTCCGGATCGGTGATGGGGGAGGTTTCGGCCATGAAGTTACTGAAGAAGGTGTTCATTCCCTATATTTCAAGTGAATTAGTGGAAGCAGTAAATGGTTCATTAGCATCATTCAAATCCGTCACAGTGTGCTTGAGGTAACGTTCACGGTTAACCTTAATTTTGTTTGGCTGTCCATTTTCTGGCAGCCACAAATGAGACCAATCCCTGCTTAAGAATAAACCATAAACTTCAGGGATGTCAACAATAATGATATCAATAATTTGGTGAACCTTAGGATTAGAAGATATCCTAATGAGCACGTTTTTTAGTTCACCAATTACCTTAACATTCGTCTTATCGAGCTGAATGATTTTAAGACAAGAAGGTTGAACTTCAACATTGATTTTTTGGTAAACAAACAAGGGCATCACATTTGATGATGTGCCAGAATCTACCATGCAATTATGTACATTTCTATTGAAAATTTCAAAAGTTAATAAGAAAGGTGGGACATTTTTGCGAGTATTAACAACAAAATTATGCTGATTTTTAGCCGTTGTCCCTAAAATTACTTTATCTACATTTGATACAGTTTTTTCAGTGAGGTCCCTTTTATCTGAGGTTTCAGGTGTTGTTTTAGAAGAGACCTTTTGAGCTATTTTAGAACTGATTTCTGCAATTTTCTTACTTTTTAGATTGCTATTTTTACTATTTTTTGCGATATTCTGAAGCATTTTTTGTAGAAGAAGAGGGAATTTCAAAAGTTCATAAACAAAAAAATTAGCTCTAAGTTTATTTAGGTCTTTAATCAAATCATACTCTAAACTTGGGGCTGCTAGATTCTATTTTGTTTCATCTTGTTTAAAATGTTTCGGAGGCACATTAGTACTTATTTCAGAAGAGGATTTACTCTGAGTTTTTCTTCTAGTGTTGTAAGGATGGACAGTTTCAAAATTGGCTTGAAAAATACTGTCGGAGAAATGTCCGAAGACAATGGGAGATGATTCCTCTTCTTCAACTATTTCTTCTTCAACCACGTCTTCAGAATTCTTAGGGGGGATCAAGTTATCATGTCCTTCAAGGATAGTCTGTAGAGCGTATTGTAATCTTTCAAAATTTAGACCCTCAGGGGTCGGATTCAATCGGTTTGGGGGAAAAGGTTTTCTGAAAGGAGGTTTGTAACTTCCTTTTGCTCAAAGATGCTTCTTCAGACGATCTCCTCAAGTCTACGACTTGATTTGATAATTTTTGGATGAAATTTTGTAAACTTTCTAAGTCTGAGGTTTCTGATTGGGTTTTGGTTTGGGGAGTCCTAGGAATAATTTCTATTTTATTCTTAGAAGATGGGGTTATTTCTACCTCATTACTAAGATTATCTTTCAAGCTCAAAATATCTTTCTCGATTTGGCTCACCTCCTCGAAGGCTTCCATTAACGTTGACTTCTTATACCTTTTAACCCAAATTGCAATATTATTGTGTAGAGATTTAGTGTAATATGCCACAATAAGGTTTTCTGCGGGCATTGAATCAGTGGGGATTTAGTTTTTTAATGTGAGGAACCTTTGGTTAAAATATTTTACTTTCTCCTTACGGTTCATCCTTAAGCTGGAGAGTTCCATGACTAAGACTTCCAGAGTTTTGTCATCTCCAAACTTCTCTAGGAAACAAGTCTCGAATCTGTCCCAAGATACAATGGTGTGAGGTTGTTGAGAAAAATACCATGTAGAGGCATTTCTCTCAAACGTGTAAGGAAAAAGTCTACATACTACATCTTCATGTTTGACACTTCAGAGTTTAATGGATAGCATGAATTTATTTATGTGATCCTCGACGATTTGTTTAGAATCTATATGGAACTTGGGTAACCATTTCTCTGGGTGTTTTGGTAAGGGGTGTTGGGGTCCAGGTACAACCACACCATCTTGATTGATCCAAGGTCTGGTGGGATTGTTTTGGTTTTCCCTGGGTGTAGGTGGTGTCGAAGGTTGATATGGTTCAGTTGAAGAACTACCTTCGTCAAATGACTCTCCTCCTGAAGAGGAAGGATATGAATAAGGTGGAGAAGGTGGAATACCAGATCCTCCGGATGCAAGAGTAGGGGTGTGGTTGGGGTCTGTGGTATTATCTCCTAAAGGATCTAAATGTAGCCCAGTGCCTTTGAGTTTCTCTCAGATATCTGAGAAATCTAAAGGTTGATTGAGAGGCCTACTAGGTTGTATGATATGGGCCAAAGCACCATGTGTCCTTAAGAGTGACTGAGAAACGATTTCTTGTACGTAGCCCCCTTGAGGATTTGGTGTTATTGGCTCAACAAGAATCTCAGTATTTTCATTCGAGGTAATTGTTGTTTCAAAAGTAACATTGTTTTCTGAGAAAATATGTGTTACTACAGGGGAGCAAGTGTGTGGGGGTGGAGTTTTGCGACCTCCACGTGCCATCAATTGTATTCAGGCCCTCCTTCTAGTGCCATTTGTTGGCGAGCGAAAATGACCATTCGTCAATTGGAAGAACGAGTCTGGTCTGGGGTTGTCTAAATAACCCAAGTCGTTTGGTGTAACTCGTTCTGATGGGTTTAATGGCTCCGTTAGCCAATATAAAAGTCCTAAAAGAAACAAATAAAAGAAATGAAATAGAGAACTAATTACTAATCACTATATATATATATATATATATATACACACACACACACACACACACACACACACACACACACACACACATGTATAATGTAATTGATGTAGATATATTTAAACAGAAGATTTAATTATCTTACTTATGTACATGATATACAAACTGCAAGTTTTAATCTAAACTTACGAAAATCAATGTGAAAAATGATTACTTCTAGGAAGCAAATAAAGAAAGCACATAATTTTTTATTTTTTTTTTCCTTTATAAATCTAAACTAATATAACAAAATACTATGAAACAGAAACGTGCAAATAGTCAAAAGTTGAACCATACATTCGAGTTTCAGTGATAAGTAAATGACAAAAAAATGTAAATGAGCTAACATGTTAGTGAGTTATTGATGTGTATCCAAGAATCTGCATGATTAGAAAACGTCCAACTACCACATCCAAGAGGGAAACTTGCATTGAACCTTAAGACTGTTCTAAATAAATACAGAACAATGTGTTGGCAGTTTGGGTTTTAATGACTGAAGCGGGGACACCAACATAAACCTATAATCTCATAGTTATACATGATTACTGTAAGATAAATCTGAAAGTAACCTGTACATTTCATTTTTCAATTAAAATTGAAAGATAAATCCTATTGTTTTAATTGAAAATATGACCACAACATTTATATTTTGAGAAACAAATTATAGATGGTATTTAATATAACAATCCTGCACATCACATATCATTTAATCTAAAGATATCAAATCTATATATGTAGCAGTCTTAACAAAACATAAATGACAAAATTAATAAACAAGAGGCTAAAGCCAAAATGCATGAATGTTGTTTCATTAAGTTCTAGAATTAATCATCCATCTCTTGCTCTCTACCAAGATGATTTCATTACCAAAATCTGTATTATTTAAAGAGTTCTTGTAAGCTAAAAATCCTATCTTGTAAGATAGGATCAAATCTCAAAACGATCTAAAAGTTACAAAAATAGAGGGTCTAAAAAGCCACTCAATATCAAACTGTATCTTCAAAATTATGAAAGTTTTGTTTTGATTTACAAAATAAGACAAAATAAATGACTAATTAACTAAGTCCAGAAATGCTCTATCTTATGAGATCACCACAAGATACATCATATCCTGAAAGAAAATGAAATAAGAAAATTAGATATTTATTTAACCAACATTTTCCAAATTTTTTATGAAAATTGACTTGGCTACAAAATCTCTCGATTTTGTAGCCAGTCTTATTATTGACAACAAAAATCTAAATCAATCTATATTAATTATAAAAATAAAAATAAAAGCACAACTAAAAAGAAAAAAAAAAAAAAACAATCTTACCATTCAATTGAAAACCAAATTCGAATCACAAAATTTCAGAGTTGATCACAGCCTCGATACTATCGACGTTTTTTATTATGATATTGCTAGTCCTTTTCAAGCGTTTTCCTTTCCTTTGTGCATTGATATTGAGCTCGTGGTTTTCAATTGTCAATGAGTGGTTTTGAGCCGTAAGAGCCTTGATCTTTTCTTGAAGGACGAGAATGTATGTGTAATACAGACCTATCCAATGTAAACACACTTCACAACTTACCGCAGGGGAAAATGGTTGAGGAAGTGCATGATTGTGTGTTAAAACACTACCACCATCCACTGTCATATTTTGACTGAATTTAATTCCTGGAAAATCCTTGTTGTGCTTTAGACACGGTGGCAAGTTATTTACATAATCAAAAGCTTGACTGAGATTCGGTTTAGAGTGATTTGGGTCTTCAGCTACCAGGAATTTTCAATATAAGAATCAGAGCTCTCATGGACCTTGATCAATTCAATCAAGCTCACATGAGATTTTGATCTATTCCATAGGCTCCTCGAAATTAGTCTCCCAACCCTCTTGTTATTAAACCCTCACATGTCTCAATTTTTCTTTGACTGTTTGGAAGTGTTTCCACTGGTGGATTTGATATTAAGGTTAGGGTTGACGACTTTCTCACACTCAGTAATTTCAACAAGCTTGGAGTCGACATCTTGTTGTTCACACATAGACTGGTCGGGCATAGTCCTTTCATAAGGGTTTTCACACAAGAAAACTGGCCTATCACTGGAGGGAAGAAGAGACTTCTCTAGCATAGGTTTATCAACCACCAGAGTCTCTATAGGGTTTACTGCAACAAAGCCATTGCGATTCATGAAAGAATCCCAATCATCATTAAGTAGTTTCAGATGATGGACTATCAACAACTCAATCAACCCATGATGAAATAAGATGGAATTCAATTTCTACTTTTTATATCTCTTTGACATTTTATACAATCTCCTTAATAAGTAAAATAACATGTTTAATTGGAAACCAATAAAATGCATTAGTAACCTTATGTGGTAGAGGAAGACAAGGCCGTAGCGACCTTCACAAGTAACAAATTTCCTTAACACTGCCAATAGACTGTGCCATCTATCTTTCAACACAGAGAGCAGCATACCTTTGTCACAACATTGAATTTTTCAAGAGGTGACGAACAAACTCCATGGTACCTCTTCCAACTTTGAATTTTTAAACTATATTTGGCCGGTGAGGGGGAGGCCCGTTGCCTCACTCAGAAATTCCTCGGTGATTTCCAATTGAATATCGCCCACTTTGGCTCTGCATCCATCGAATGTGAGGGTGAACTCTTGGGCTTCTTGTAAGCTATAACCCTGGGATTTCTTGAGAAAGACAACCCAACCCTGACTTTTAAGGTCTTCACTCATGTCATCACACATCAACAAAGTTTGGGCGCCATTTGGCTCGACACGGATGACAGGGGCCATAAGGGTTTGGACAGGCAGTCACAAAGGTGACCATAACTCACTGTGAGCATAAGGGGTAGCAGAAACAGAGGAAGGCCAGAGAAAATAACAAAGGAATAAAATCGACAGTTA
Source organism: Picea sitchensis (assembly GCA_010110895.2). NCBI lineage: Eukaryota > Viridiplantae > Streptophyta > Pinopsida > Pinales > Pinaceae > Picea > Picea sitchensis. The sequence continues at coordinate 44,956 of SNQJ01S0054837.1, read as the reverse complement.
CCCTAGCATGACCAAAATGAGAGCATAAGGGGTTTCAAGCCACAAAAATCAGGCGTTTCGAGTAATGAATGCCATGAGTACAGAGAGAAACCCAAGACTCTAGTTTGTAATGATGAATCTATTGATTCGAACTGCCACTTCAAACAGAGTACGGGGTACGAGTGATTTGTGTTTGAATCTCATCATATGTAATGGATACCTCAATTTGCCAAGGTTAGGAGAGGATGCGACCCAAAAAACAAAAATACCGATCAAAAGATTTAAAATCGAAAATGATCTACCAAGAACATTAAATGAAGAATCTTATAGTCTTAATGCCAATTTATTCTTGATGTATTTACAAAGTACTCAATATATAGCTTATAATCTAGGAGAAACTCAAAACAGATGTTTTATTGATATATGATAAGCTTCAAAGCAAAACAACATTAATTAAAAGAGTTGTAAGAACATTGACCCTTCTGGAGACATAAGCCTTAGATACAATTTCAATACGATTATAAGTTTCAATTCTTCATTCATTCTTTTAGTCATGAACAAAGCATGAAAACGAAAAAATAAAAATAAGAACAATCAAACCATGTTTTTTACACATGAATAGTCACCTTCAAATAGCAATATTTACATGACGAAGCGTAGGCAACTACATGAATTGTTATTTGTCACTTTAAAAGGAAAAAATCATCTAGGGCTACCAACACCATGGAGAAGGAGGAGGAGAAGAGTCACAGACAAATTATAAAAGGGACTGAAAAAAGTCTATAATAGCATCCCATACTGCGCGTAGGATATGGAAGTCACACCAGAAGGAAAGTTTCATAGGATTACGCAGGCCATGGGGAAACACAAACATGAGATCAAAAAGCTAATGGAAAAATTGACTCCTACTACACCCCTAGAAGTCAGAGATCAAATAAAATAGGAGGCTACTGCACACATCGACAGTATTGCGCTGGAAGCTAAAGAAGTGGAAGAATTATATGATATGAATGCTCAAATGTGGACCAACATGGAAGAAGACGATAAATTACAACAACTAGACCAGAAGCAAGAGAAGATAGTTGCAGACATTCAGGACTTAAAGCAGCAAAAAAAGTCAATTGACATCCTAGAAAGGATGAGGAGTGCATAGGATATGAAAAACCTATAGGCAGAGCTGAAGGCTACACAAACTAATAAGAAAGCAGGATAGGCTCAGCTGGAGCCATTACAACATGAAGCAGAAAGGATGATTAAAAAACTGCAAGCAAAGAATTGGAATATACATCAAATACATGCAGAATGTAGAGAAGCGTTGGCAGAGAACATTACAGTGAAGAGTGTGAAAAAGTTGGCAAAGTAGAGCACACAAGTTAAAATAAAGTCACCGAATTGGAAAAGGTGTTCCACGAGTTGTAACTAGCGTTGCATAAGGTGCATTGAGGCTAACGTGGTTTGGGATGCCAGATGTTAGTGTTGGGGGATTGTTGGTAAAGGCAGGTTTGGAGGACAATGTAGCAAGTGAGGAAGAACAACGTGCCACATTTTGAGGAAAAGTAGCATGCATGACATGATTTGCATAAATCTGACGTGAAAGTGGAAAAACCTAGCCTAGTTAGGGTTAAGGTTTTTGGGATGGAATGTAAGGGTTTCTAACCCACTTTTGTAATATAAATAAAGGGTATAAGGGTGATTAGATGATAATCAATCATTGTGATACACATCTAGTGATTAGTAGTAGTATCTTGTTTGGAGAACCTTTTGGATTTGGAGTCTATTTTAAGAGCTACAAAGCTCATATGACTTTGAAGTAGTTGAGGGTCAAGGTGAAATTTATGGAGCTTGGTGCAATCCTAGTCCACCTCACTACTCAGTACTTTGATGTAATGCGTGCAACGAATTTTTATGAATAAGGATAAAGAAGTAGAATATCTTTGTGTACTTAGCCCCAAGGRGGGGTGAACCACAATAAAATCACATGTGCAATGTGCTTTAATGTGTTTTACTATTTCTACATGGTTAGATAKATTAATGGATGGMTTATTTACAATGCGCACTAGATTAGATATACAATTGATTGATTGAATGAATGAATGGATATTATGGATAGTAGAATATAATGCACGATTAAGTATAATTAAGAAAAATTAAGAAAGGAAATCCCCCAATCCCTTCCATACTCCCCCATAAACCATCTCGTGTGAGACTGCATCATGCACTCTATGCACGGTGTAGCCTTTTGGTTTACTAGAAGGGTCGATGATGATAAGGGTTTTGTTGGAGAACTAAGTAGAAATAGGTTCATTCCACAAATTCCAACATCTAAGAATCCACAAAAGAGGGTGTCTCTCATTCTCCCCTCATAGCTCATATAATCCCACAACCCACTGGAATTATCCTATAGCTATTCTAATTTCCACCATCTCTCTTCCTCTCGACCTGACCAACACAAGGAATTTGTCCCTTCACTTCTCTTATTCCATCGGGTGTCTCATTCTTTTATTAGAGTCTCTCAGGCATAGGTAACTAGGAATATCACTACTCGGAACTCAAGGGAAGTCACTGCCAAGAAAACTACCATGAAACAACACAAAAATAAGCTTGTTTCTCCAGTGCAACTCACACAATAGTTCACACTTCATTCTTGGAAAAGTTGTTCCTCTACAAGCTTGGAAACTTGCTTCTTCAATATCCATCTCTAAAAACTCTCTTAAATTCTCGCTCCATTGTTGCTTCAGCTCCAACACACTTCTTTCACTTGTTCTATCTTGTTTCTCATGCACAAATGTGACCATAAAAGCTGCCCTCTCTAGCTATACAAATTTCCTTTCTTTTCATGTTTTCTTAACTCATATTGATCCCCAAAGTTATTGCACTCATCCCCATTCTCCTAATAACTATGGGATGTGACTTTTTACACCCACCCTCTTACAAGTAATCAATGATTGGGATCTTCCAGATTCAATAGAAAAATCATAAGGTTCACTCAAAAGAATAAAAACCGGGAAAATGATTTGGAATTAAACTCATGGATAAAAACCCCCTTTATACCCCTTCTCTCTTGTGGATTACTCAACAACCCATCTATGTCCATGTGCCCTAACAAATTTCATCACATTTTAATTATTAAAATTCAAAAATACAATTTGTATATTACATCGCTTGGCCATAGCCACATTTCATAACTACATCATGAATTAATTAAATCGACGATTACAATGAGGATGATACAATTTTGTAAACAAATGTAAAAATCAAGAAATGAATTTGAAAGAAAAAAATCATGATTCCATTATCAAATTTGGTGTTAATTGAATATGTAAACACAATTTTTTTGTGCATATTGAAAAATTATTGAAATACAATTTTGCAAATAAATGTAGAAATAAGGAAATAATTTGGAGCAAAGAAGGCTCACAATTGCGTTATCATTTATTTTTTCTCCATCCTTTGATATTGAGTTCATATTATCTATTTTCATGGTGGAATCCAATGACAATTATTATAACGTAACCAATATAATATATATTGTTTGATGCCAACCATTTATAGACAATGGCATTTGGTTGGAGTCTATGGTTTTTTCAAACTTCTTCTATGTTTTCAATTGAATATTATTCCTTTAGTATAATGCAATAATTTGGACCACCTCTATCATATGTTCCCTTGTATTTAATTGTGAACTTTGTCATCTAAATGTTATCACTAGGTAAGAAATGGGGAACAAAGAAAGTTACAAAATTGTTCTTAATGTTGATCACTATTGTCATTTGGTCATGTTTATCTACTAGGATATCATGGATCAATTGTGTTTTTGTAGGTGAATTTAGGTTTTGGATTTTCCTAGGTCCATAAAACACCCAATCATCTCCTTCAAAAATAATATTGTATCTTGTTGTACAAAGTTTGATTATAGGAGATGAAGGAAGTATGATTTGTTTAAGGCCAACATAAGAAACAAATGGAACACATGAACAAGAGAACAAATTAGTGCTACAATTAATACATGATTCAATTAGTGCATTTTGAGTGAGAAATTTTTAATATTTTTTCTTTTTATCTCTTAATTAATAAGGAAGGCTAGGTAGGATAAAAAATTTGGACTAAAAGAGATATTATTGTATTGATGTATGCTCCTTTGATGTCCATTCTTCTATACTTCAGGACTTGTTGTCAATCATGTTTCATGAAGCCATATGATTATGTCACTCAAAACACACAATTATAATTAGATTGAAATCAAAATAGAAAAAGAAAATAACTTACAAATATAGGAAAGTGAAATAGATAGAGAATTGTTGCAGTGACACAAATTTGTTACCTGTTGTAATGGTATAAGTCAAAATGCATGTGTGAAATTCATATAAATCATAATGAAGGGGTTAGGTATGGTAAATGAATTTTGGAATACTAAAAAATTATGATGTTACCACTTTGTTTTCTACTCTTTTGATGTCCATTCTTCTATTCTTAAAGAGGTATTTTTAGGCATGTTTCAAGAATCCATATGGATTATGTCATCAAATAACACAATTTTCATTAGATCAAATCAAAAGAGAAAAATGAAATAATTTGCAAGCCTAAGTTCCTGTGTATACTTTGTAAGTGATATCACCTTACTCATTTGTGCCTTGATATTCCCAAGGTACAAAGAGTGTGGTCCCTATATCAAGGACCTTATGCTTCTAAATAACCTTCAATTTCTCATCAACCTATTCAACCATTGGTTAATTAAGTGGTTGATTTGATGGAATCTTCGACCAATCCCACTCTTGTTTTGGAGGGTGATGTGTTTACTAATCATGTTGTCCTGTGACCTATTTAACCATTGGTTAATGAAGTGGTCAATCCGATGCAATATTCATCCGATCCCAATATTCTTCTAGAGGGTGATGTGTCTATTGACCATGTTGTCTCGCAACCTATTCAACCAGTAGTTGATGAACTGGTACGATGCACTCTCAGATGATACCACTCTTATTTTTGGGATTGATGTGTCTATTGACCATATCTTGATAATTTCTAGTTCAGAACCTTATGAGTAAGGGATCATTCCACTCACTTTGAGGATTCTCCCTCCAAGTTCGAGGATGGTTTCCTCTGATTGGAATAATCTTATTGAACCTCGCCTTCCTTCTTCTGCACTCTTCAATATAAGGGTTGAAATTCATTCAACAAACATTTAACGATGTATAGTAGATGAAGGAGATATCACGAGCATTTTATCCTCCTCAACCTGGTAAGATTTGGGTTCTCCCAATCTTGTGTCAACTACTAATCAATTGTTGGATTTTGATAGAAGACCTAGTGAATTTTTGGGGATTATTCCTCAATTTCCTATCACATTAGGTGGGAMGACTATCCTAGTTGATATGATAGTGGTGCAAGGATATTTAGACTTCAATATGATTCTCGAGCGTGATTATTTATATTATATGAATGATTTGGTGCCTACTCTATTTCAAGTGATTCATTTTCCTCACATTGGAAGCCTTGTCACTATAGATCACCTTACGTATGATAATCAAAATCCTAGTTTGAATTTATCCAAGGATACCCATCTATAAATTCATAGTATTCGAGTGGAATCTACCTCTCCATGGGTGAATTATGTGCCATCATATCCTTTGTGTTCAATTGTTTCTAAGAAAAGTCCTTTACACTCATGTATTCCTTCTTGAGACAAGGTCTTAGTAATTGATCAAGTGATTTATCCAAAGGGGACACATGAACCTTTGCTTTCCCCTGTCATCCCAAGGGATTTTGATTTTCCTCTTGCAAATGATCTCACTATTTCTATTTCCTCGAGCTTTGGTATTTGTGAGTCTTTGTTGATGGACTCTTCTATCTCTAATTAAAATCTCCATCATCATACAAAATATGATCAGTTCACTTTACCCATATAGGTTGTCAATCCTCCTAGTTCACATGATTTATTGGATGTTGAATTTCCTTTAGATGAGGCTATCCTTGAAGACATGAATACAAATTGTAGATTGTGGGAAGACATGCATCATACATTATTTTTTCTTCCCAAACTAAAGACTTTATAGGTTGACTACCAAAGAATTCTTGGCATGAGCCTAGAAATGGGATCTATTTGAAGAAGTACCATGCATAAGACCCAAGGTTTCACATTGCTTTGCATCATATTATACTTTTAAGGTTTATTGTTTCCATTTTTTGTATTCCAGAGAACAAGTTGTTATCGTAGGTTTATATATTGGATTTATTAACTTCTGGATGAATATTTTTGGTCATATATATAGGACTTTGGAGACATTTTCTTTGGAATTTTTACATCAGGTTAGTACGCTTTGATATGTTATGATAGATAATGATCTCAAAACTGGAATATAAGTTAGGAGTTCCCTCCATGCATTGTGCATTATTAGTTTCTTGATTTGTTTTTCCTTAGTATTGAACCCACTAAGTTGCGACACGAAACCTTATTTTATAATTAGAAGTGTCGTGATTTACATGTTTGATCCTATCGATCATGGGTGCCCTATTTTGAGCCATATTTTCCATATTGGTACCCATGTTGAAGTTTTTCATAGGTTCAGGAGTCACCTTTTATCCCCACCATGAATTTATGTTGAAGCCACATGAATTATCTTCAATATATTGTAGGCCATTACCAACAAGACTCACATTTTTTATTTTCAGTTGTACTACTACATCACATACTACTGCTTTCAATTTTGAGCCTAATGCTAGCCTCATTTTTCCATTTGTTTATTATTGCATATGCATTGTCAACAACCAATTTCCTTTGCATTTGTCATCTTTGCATCTCATAACCCTATCCCTAGAGGAAACACTACAAAGAATGTACATATATTACACATCCTCCCTACATCATGCATAGGTATGTTCCATTCACTTGGAAATATTTTGTTTTCCCCACGACACTCGTTTCCTCCATTATATTTTAACATTCTTTTATTCTTTTTTCAGGATTTAATAGTATGAAAAAGACATAAAAAATCAAATATGATAAAGAGAGAGAGGGGGAGGGGGGAATATAGATATTTAGTTTGTTGGAATATATATTGATTCATATCAACCTTGAACAAAGAACCAAGTTTTGAGTCACATTCTCAACTATTTGGGTTTTAGTATGAACTTAGATAGCCAAACCTTGTTTTGTTTAGTTTTATTACTCCTCTTGTTGGTTACTCTTCTAGTCATTATGGAGAGTTCATTTTTTCCTCTTGCATTATAGACTTATATCATTGTTCCACTTTGTGTCAAATGATGTCCAAGTCATTATTCTATTTTTCTTATGTTCAAGGATTTTTTTAGCCTTTGTTGGCCATTTCTTTGATTCCAAACTAAATTTTCATGTTGTCCTTCTAAATTGTCAAGTTTTTATCAAGTACTATCAATATATTTGTTCTTTACTCATGCTAGTTTGGAATGTCCCCATTGAATTTTCACTGGAGGGTCATCTCTTATTGACTATGACACATTTCTTTGAGAGTTTGACTTAGATTCATAGCACCCTAGGTCTATTTTAATAATTGGTAGGTTATCTTGTGCTCAACAGATGACAAATCATCATTAGTTGTTGATTAAGTGGTTTCCCATGTATTCGACGACATGAAATTTGTTCATATATTAGGATCCATGTTGCACCTCAGTTTCCATTTTCATCATTTGTGGAAGTTTTCACCTTTGTTAGTGAATTCAATTATTGGTTGTTTCTCAAAGGGTCTCTTCCATGTGTTATTCCATATAGTGCATGCAGGAGACACACTCAGTGGTGTTTTCTTCCAACTTTCTCATCCAAGACCTTAAAAATATGTCTCCTTATGTTCTCTTATGTTGAATGATGATGGATTCCCTAATTCTATCCTTCCAGTAGATCTCTTCTTGTTGAATCTAGCTCATTTTCTCCGGGAATGGGATCTAGATACATTATAGTACCTTGGGGCTTGTAGTCATCAATGCTAGGATACCTCACTAATGACAATGGAAATACATCAGTTTCCCTTGATTAATATATTATACAAGTGTTCGACGATAACACATTTATTCACACTTTCTATAATGTACTAGGTACCTTGTTGGTACAGGGGAAGACCTACGGTTCAACTCTAACAGTGCACCAACAAGCCCTAACTACTGAAACTTTTGGCAACACCTTGGAAGAAGATGCAGTCTCACCCAAAGTAGCTATAGGGGGTTGCAGGACAGATGTGTCTACAACCAGAGAAAATGAAAGTGGATCCAAGGCAACAACACACTGCAACCTAGTTACTCTTACCAAGCATAATCCTACTTCGCACAGTTATATTCCAGATCTAACATAATAATGCAGTAAAAGAATAACAGAAGGTAAAAGAACACAACATCAACCATGGAGACAAAAAATATATGTGGTTCACCCTCTCCGTAGGGATATGTCCACAAAACTGCGTTTATTGATATTATATGAAAACATATAGTTCTATCTGCACTCTTAGCTTGAAGATCTCTCTCTCCCCTCCATGTGCACCCAGTTGCAGGGTTGATCTTCACACCTAGTTGAAGATCTTACAATACCAGAAGGATCTCATGCACAACACTTCTCACTCGCACAATACAAAATACTATTCACAACAAGGATCACCCACAATAATCATGAACAACCAACTCTGAACGAACCCATCCCATGTCCTTTAGAAATTTATTTATACATTACAATAAAAAACGTCTAGGTGTCAAAACCCTAGATCCAAAACCCTAGGTGTATAAAACCCTAGGTCCTCTTTGACCCACGTTTTTCGGGCTTTGCCAACCTGTCTTTCCTTCTTTCCCATGAAGTGCTCCAAAGCACTCGTTGACATCTTCTTCTGCTTGCTGAGTTGTCCATGTTCTATCTTCCTTGATGATCTGTCATCCTCGATCTTCTCGTTCAACTGATAGCTTTCCCTTGCTTTGCTCCTTCGTTTCTTCTTCTTTAACCACTTCGACCCAGTCTCAGTCATTGTATCTTCCACGCAGTTTTCACTTTGTCTTTTCTTTTCCTTTTTCTTTGCTTTATTTCCTAATCCATACCCAAGGGCCAACAGGCCCCCAACACTCACTTGTGACTCATCTCGAGGCAATGTATATATGAACTTTCTATTTTTCTCTGACTTCAGACTACGCGAAGAAGCCTGTTCTTTCTTCTCTATCCTTCCCCACCATGTGCAGACTGTCTTTTCTGTGTCTAGTACCCAATTTCAACTGCACCTGGTACCTAGACCCTTCTCCTTTTTCTTTTACTGAGAGCTGTGAGGCAACTGGTTGTCATAGTACAATTTCAACCGACTCACATTCACTAAACCTTCCTTCCATTCTCCATTCAAAGTATTCAACTACGTAGCTCCTCCTTCTGTAACATAGGAAACCTCATATGGCCCAAGCCAATGTGTTCTAAACTTCCCTGGATGCTTCATGAACTTGTTGTCATATACCAATACCAGATCTCCTTGCTTAAAGTATTTCTTCTTGATATGTCTATTGTGATATGCCTTTTCTCTTTCCTTCTGTACCTGCCGATGGAATCCTACAATAAACTTGTGTTCCTCCAATTCGACCAACTGCACGAGTCTCTCTTGAATAGTGCCAGTGTCATCCATATCTGTAAAGGCTACAATTCTTAGACTAGGAACCAAGTATTCCATAGGTACAACTGCTTCTAGACCATAGACCAAGTTAAAGGGAGTATGCATTGTCAACTTCTTGCAAGTGGTTCTATAGGCCCATAATACTGTTGGCACTCTCAAATCCCAATCATCTCTATTTACACTGCAAATATTTGTCAGCGCAGTGTCTAGGATCTTATTAAATGCTTCAACCGTACCATTTTCCTGTGGATGGTATGGGGTGCTCTTCTGATGATGAACTTCAAATTCCTAAGTCAAGGCTTCAATAGTCTTATTAATAAAATGTGTACCTTGGTCACTCATCAGGATCTTCGGGCATCCAAACCTGGTTATGATACCATCAAATATGAATCATGCAGCTATAGTTGCACTATAGTCCTTGAATGCTCTTGCTTCTACCCATTTGGTCAAATAATCTATCGCAGTAATCATGTATCTTTCTCCTGTGCACTTTCCTGGTGGGTTGATAGGTCCCACGAAATAAATGGCCCATTTCTCAAATTCCTGTAAGGTTAGCTGGGGTGCTAAAGGAATCTCATCTCTTCTAGAAGGTTTCCCAACTCTTTGGCATACATCACTGGCTTTGTAATATTCCTTCGTATCTTTTTGTAAAGTAGGCCACTAGGGGCCATCTCTAAGAATCTTTTGCATTGTTGCTTTTCCTACATAATGTCCTACCGCGATGCCTTCATGTGAGTTTTCCAGAATCAGTGGTATTTGTGCCTCTAACACATCCCCTCTATATCTCATCAGGTCCCATATTATATAGTTTTCCAGCTATAAGTGAAAAATATGCAGTGTGAACTACCAACTGTTTTTTCTGAAGGATTGTATATTCGCGAGGTGCCATTCCTATTGACAAGAACTGAGCTATCTCAGTGAAGTGATCATCCACATTTCTAATTCCTAGCAACTATGCATCTAGTAGTGTATCCTCCAGATTAGTAGGTTCTTCTCCATGCTCTAATCTAGACAATTGATCAGGTCCCTTGTTCATTCTCCTTGGCTTGACCATAATCTCAAAATCATATTCTTGGAATAACAGTAGCCATGTTCATATTCTTCCCCCCAACACTGGCTTGTTGACTAGGTATTTCAACATAGAGTGATCAATGAACATCTTGAAGTGTCCTCCCAACAAGTAGTGACAGAATTTTTGCAGTGCATACACCATGGATAAACCTTCTCTTTCAGTTGTAGTGTAATTTATCTCAGCTGTGCTAATGGATGATCAATATATACTGCTCCTAGTTGTTCTAGAACTGATCCTAATGCAATAGAGGATGCATTGACATGCACATGAAGTTCCTTACTCCAATCTGGCAAAACCAGAATGGGCGCAGTGACCATTTTCTGTTTCAGTGTGTCAAAGCTCTGTTGGCATTCTTCTGTCCAGTGAAACTGACAATATTTCTTCAAAAGCTTCTCCATGGGTGTTGTAATCTATGCATAGCCCTTAATGAACTTCTTGTAGTATCCTGTATGTCCCATCACAGTCTGTAGCTATCTAGCTGAAGTAGGAGGGGGTAGATCAATAATAATGGCAATCTTAGATGGATCTACTAGAAATCCTTGCTTACACACAATATGGCCTAGAAACACTCCAAAGGGTGAAAAGAATATGCACTTCTTCAGGTTCAGGGAAATCTGACATTGCCTGCACTTATCCAACATTAGTCTTAAACATCCAATATGATTTTGCAACAAGCTAAAAACAGTCCAATCATCAAAATATGCTTCCAAGAATTTATGTAGAAACTCCTTGAATTCTTTGACCACCACCCTAGAAAATATGGCTGGTGCATTATTCAATCCGAAAGGCATCACTATGTACTAGTAGGAACCCCATTATTTTGCAAAGGTGGTCTTATGACAATATTCCTTGGCAATCCTGATCTAGTGATACCCTGAAAATCCATCGGTGAAGGAGTAAACTTCTTGTCCTCCCACATTATCTAACACTTCATCAGTAAACAGTGTAGGGAATGGATCATGTAAACATGCATCATTCAGTTTCATCATGTCTACATAGAATATGATCTCTCTTATTTTCTTATCTTGAACCACCATAGGGATAATCCATTCTGACTCTTCAACAGGTTCTATGATTCCTACTTCCAACATTCTGTCTAGCTCAATCTTGACTTTCTCCTTATATTTGGGATTCAATCTGTAGGGTCTTTGATTAACTAGCCTTGCATTTGGTTTCAATGGGATCTTCATCTCTCCCATGGGACCTTTAATTCCCTTCATATCAATGAACTTAGTTGGAAACAAGTTCTGATATTCATGCATTAATTCTATGATCTTGTCAACAGTGGCATCATCCCAATAATCTCCAACGTTTGTGAGCTTAGCTACTTTCTCTGTTCCAACGTTAAATTTTTTAATTTTAATTAGCTGTCCAATAAAAGGTAGTTCGACTCTTGGTCCTTCTATGTCTCTCTGTCCTTCTATTTCTATGATATTCACATTCCTAGGGTCATCGTCTTCATCAACATTGATGTTGTAACAACCTTGCAACTTCTGAAGAGGTGCAGTCCATTCATCTTCTTATTTCTCAACAACACGGGTAGGTGCCTCCTCAAAGATCCTCTGTCTTACAACTTGTAACACTTGATCTATTGTAGGGTACTGACTTTCAAATGAAAATGTAGCTACAAAGTTCTGATTCATACCGTGCCAATCTGTAGTGGTGAGGCACAGTTCTGCTTGAAGATACCAATTGATAGGTGTTGTATCCAAAGTGTTGATGAATTTATGTGCCCACTGTTCCTGAGGGATGTTGCTCCAATTCTCCTCACAACTTCGCACATGGTCCTTCGGGCAACTCTAACCTGTGTATCGAAATTCACACCCTTCTAATTGTTCTGAAAATCACACTTTCATCAAAGTGCAACATTGCATCCATTCAACGACATTCTTTTTATGTGTTCCCCACCATGTTGTTGGATTCGCTTTCAGGGCTTCATCCAGTACCAACAACCTTTGCCGTACTGGTACAATTTCTTCAAATTACAACAAGAAAGATTCTAGATGATTTAAACTGTCAAAGGTGGGTATATTACTTACTTCTTTTCTGATCCAACAAACTTCCCTGGTCAATCTAGCACATCTCCACGCAGAAAATTCATACATTTTGTTCTTCCATTTATCTAGTGCTTCTTCTAAATCTAATGAACATGCTTTGTCACTTCACCAACTTAAATTCCCATATGTTGTAGGATTAATATAATCATGTTGTCTTGCTGTCAATTTATATATATTCTTGAGCTCATAAGCATGCTCTTCTTCTCTAATGGGTTCTGTATATCTACGACCTTCATCATGATCCAGACGTGAAATGACTCTAAGGTCATCACCTTCAAATGTCATTCTTATTTTCTTCAATTCAACCATAGTAGAATTATTGAAACCCCAATCAATTCCTAACAGTGCAGGATAAGGACAACTATCGTCAACTATCTCAATCACCTCGAAATCCACAAATGTCCTTACCCCATTGATGTCCATAGGGAAATGCTCCAATATTCTAAAGGGGCTTACTGCCTGCTGATTAGCCATCCTAAGCCTGATAGGGGAGTAAATAAACTTAGGTTTTCCCATCAGTGCGCAGGTCTTCATTGTCATAACATTGACTTCTGACCCTAAGTCAAGGACCAGATAATCTATATCATAGTCTCCAATTTGAGCATTAAGGTGTAGTTCCTTATTTGTCCTTTTCTTTTTAGATACTTGATGTACTACTCTGTTTAGCAGGGGGTCTATCCTGCCTATCTCATACTGTCTGATCAAATTTTGTAGTTCTTGTACAGATATTTTATCCTTAATCAAGTTAATGAAAGTACATAAGAATTCCATGAGTTTTCTTACCTCTTTTCCTTCTCCAGGTGATGCAGACTGATAAAATGCCAGAGGCATTCCACATTCTCTCACTTCTGGTTGTGTCTTTGATGAAGAAGCCTGATATTTTCCAAATTATTTTCTTGCCTCTTCAAATGTTTGCTTTTCTTTCCTGGGATCAAACTCCTATGTCTTCTCTGTAGCTCTTCTGACCCTTGATTCTTCTGTAGTCTTCCCTGAGGTCACTCTATCTTCTCCTGTAATAATGCCTCCTCTAGTGATAACAACGACTCTAGGATCCTCTAAGTGAGGTTTTGCTGAGATGAGTTGTACTTTCTGGTTACCTCCTTGTCTCTCTTGAAGTTTGGCTAACAACATAGGAAAATTTTCAATGACATATTCAAATGAGTTGCAGTAGCTGCAAGTGGTACAAGGGTTCTGACCGTACTTTTCCAAGTGTCCTGGTTGTGCACAGTTATAACAAATGATATGACCTCGACCTCGACCCATGCCTCCTTCTCGTCCTCTTCCTCTAAATCCACCACAAGGATTGAAGTTTCCTCTTCATGGAGAGTTATACTACGTAGCAGTTCCTTCCTGTTGTACTTCACCTTGTATCCTATATGTGTCTCTTGATATTTCATACAAGAGATCATAAGCCCTACAATATTTCTCATCATGCCCCATAGATTTACAGAATGTGCAGTAGAGGTTTGTAGGTGTCTGAACATATTTTTGCATGTAGTAACATTCACCAGGGCGATTCCTATTTCTATATATCGTGCACCAAGGTAGAGTAACCTGCTTCAAAGGTCTCGGAGCTCCATAAGCCAAGTATTTATGAAATAGGGGACAATGCTCCTTATCATGGCCTTCTAATTTKCATGTGATACACCAGATATCTTCTCTTTTATATTTTCCCTTGTATTTMTTCATATCTTCGACCTGTAGAGATAAGATAGTTAGCTGACTCAAAATTTGACTCATACCTGAGATGGATTCTCCCATAGGGGTTGATTCTAATTTCATGGCGATCTCCAATGCCTCAGCCTGCGAAGTGATCTTCTGTTGCATAAGAGGGACTCTGATGTGTGGTAGGAGGCCAGCAATGAACCATTCCTTTTTCTGCTTGTCTGGGATCTGAAAACTCAACTGGTCTATTAAGGTCTTAAACCTTTGATCAAACTCCCAAACAGGTTCAACTACTCTTTTCTTGATTTATTTTAGTTTTGTAATGCATTGTGACTCCGACTTGGGTTTCTTGAATTCTGCACTCAACACATTCTTGATCTCGTTCAATGGTTTAGGTTGTGCAATTCCTTGGACAAATTTCAAGTACCATCTCAGTGCATGGTCTCTTAGGGTAGTACTAAATTTATCCCTCTTAACTGCTTCGTCAGTGACATTCTTAATACTCCATACAACTTCACATAAAAACCAGTGTTAATCAGGATCTTCAGATCCATATCCCTTAAAGATAGGTAGCCTCATCTCATCTACCATAGATCTTTATAGGTTTCTTGACTGAGTATGTATTGAACTATTGGTAACAATGCTCTGAGTGCTCTGGTAACTCTGAGTACTCTGGTTAATTAACTCTGCTAAAACAACAGGAGGAGTAATAGTACTTACTTCAATAGTTGGAAGTTCCTAAAGTTTATGACTCTTATCAACGAGGTTCTTCAGTATTCCCTTCCTCTTCCCTAGTGGACTCCGAATGTTCCTCATTCACTAACTCCTCTTCTTCTCCATTGTATAACCCTTCATCTTGTGTCAGTGGCTTGTGGCTCTGCTCAAATAAGTTCACCAGAGGGACTTATATGAATTTCCTCCCACTGCACGTATGTCCAACATCTGTGTCGTTGTCGCTGTCTGAGTTTTTGAACATTATATTTTCAATCAGACTACTTACTGTATTTTCAAGATGTTCTTCTCATGCAATARCATCTTGATATTCAACTTCAAAAAGTGTAAAAATTTTCCTCTAGGTCCCTTAAAGAAATATCTCTCTGGTTGGCTATATGACTCAACTTTGTTAATGGAAAACTCAGTGATGTACCCTCCAATAGTAATATCGAACCAATGATMTACTACTCTTGACACAACRTTATCAACTCTTTTGACCTTCTTGATCAGTGCCAACATCCAAACCATAGGTGGTCTATATCTGATCTCAAACTGGGTATCTGCTAATCTGGCTAACCACTCGTATAGCTCCTTATGAATTCCTCCAAATAAATTCTCGTGTATATCAGTAAAGATATACCTTCCCAACCAATCTTCTATACTAAGCTTAGGGTTTTTGTTTTGGGCTTTAGCGAAGTCCTTTTCTTGTTCTTTTATCCACTTCTGAATCTCTRTCTTYGATGGAAACCACCTTGACATTCCCTCAAGAAGATCCCGATCTCAACAATGGAACCATTTGTTGGCACAAGGGCAGACCCAGGATTCAACTCTAATAGGGCACCAACACGCCCTAACTATTGGCCCTTTCAACAACACTTGTGAAGAAGATGCAGTCTCACCCAAAGTATCTATAGGGGGTTGTAGGACACAGGTGTCTACAACCAGAGGAAATGCAAGTGGATACAAGGCAACAACATAATGCAACCTACTTACTCTTACCAAGCATAAACATACTTCACATAGTTATATTCCAGATCTAACATAATAATGCAATAACAGAATAACATAAGGTAAAAGAACACATCATCAACCAAAGAGACACAAAATATATGTGGTTCACCCTCTCCCTAAGGCTACGTCGACAAAACTGTGTTTCTTGATATTATATGAAAACATACAGTTCTATTTGCACTCTTAGCTTGCAGATCTCTCTCTCTTTCTCTCTCTTCCCTCCCCATGCACCCAGCTGTAGGGTTGATCTTCGCACCTAGTTGAAGATATTACAATACCATAAGGATCTCACGCAAAACACTTCTCTCTCACACAATACACAATAGTATCCACAACAAGGATCACCCGTAATAATCACGAACAACCAACTCTGAACGAACCCATCCCAAGTCCTTTAGACCTTTATTTATACATTATAATAACAAAAATCTAGGTGTCAAAACCCTAGATCCAAAACCCTAGGTGTCTAAAACCCTAGGTCCTCTTTGACCCACATTTTCCAGGCTTTGCCAGCCTGTCTTTCCATCTTTCCCAAAAAGTTCTCCAAAGCACTCATCGACATCTTCTTCCTCTTGTTGAGCTGTCCATGATCCATCTTCCTTGATGATCTATCATCCTCGATCTTCTCGTTCAATGGCTAGCTTTCCCTTTCTTCACTCCTCCTTTTTTTGCTTCTTTAACCACTTTGACCTAGTCTCAATCACTGTACCTTCCGCACAGTTCACACTTTGTCTTTTCTTTTCCTTTTTCTTCACTTTCTTTCCTAACTCATACCCAAGGGATAGCATACCTTGATGCCCATTATCAATATTGGTGGGTTATCTTGCATTTGTTAATGTTATACATCAATGAAAACTAATTAAATTCTTTCTCCTATGTTTGACATCAACACATTTATTCACATGGTGCAGATACGTACCTTTGACGGGTTATGACTAAATACCCCAGGCCACAATAACATCCCCACTTTATGCCACTAACTGAGTTGCAAAATGTTGATGATTACAACTGCGTGAGACATCCTCCAGGACACAGAATGAGTGAGTTGACCTGAGAGAGATCCCATGAATTGGGTGTGCCCATGAGATGGGTGTGTGGTTCCTCTCTAAGACAGAGATGGAACGTTGTTCCCCTGTGTGAGGTGGTGAGGCCCATGACATGGGTATGTGGTTCCTCTCTGAGATAGGGATGGAATTTTGTGTGCGTATGTGTGGTGAAGCCCATGAGTTGGGTGTATCATTTTGAGACAGAGATGAAACAATGTATTGGCCTCCTCTGTGTAGAGAGTTGAGATGATGTGATACTCCAGATGATTCTCCTATGTAACGCAATGAGAAAGAGATATTTTGAGTTGGACATGCATGTGGATGAGCATAGGTGAACATGATCCTAGTGGCTGAGAACTAGTGAGTGTGGTTCTCCTGTGAGACACAATGAGATAGATATGTGGACATCCCTGTGGTCGAGCACAGATGGATGTGCCCCTAGTGGTTTATCACTAGTGGGTGTATGCTATCCATTGCTATATTTTACAAGATTCAGACTTACCTATAACCCTATTTGTGATGTAAAGGGTACAAATCGGCCCCACCATAAAGTGAAATATAATTAATGTAAAAGATAATTAATATGGAAATTATTAATTACATTGTGAGTTATTGAGGTCGGTCCTATTGTGCCAATAGGCACTACTTTCGATATGACCATTCTAATATAAATAAAGGTAAATTATCCATTGAGGAATCATATCACAAGTGTGATTTTGGAAATTTCAGCAAGTACTTACTTCTTGGGAAAAGTGCGCACCTCTCTTGGGCGCTAGTATTTTAGGGTTTGTGAGAACCCTTTTGTGTGCTAGGTTTTATGGCGGTGGAGGTATTTCTCTTAAAGAATATAACAAAGGATTGGTTGATTTTTCTTCCCTTTTTGAGAAGGCTTTCCCAGGATACTTCTTGTGTACTTGTGCATGGTGTTTCTTCTTGTGATCTTGGTTTCTGCAACAAATTGTTTATGGTTTAAGTAAAATGCTAAAAATGGAATGAAATTCATGCTTAAGCTTAGATTGTTGAAAAAACAATATGGTATCAGAGCATAGGTCTTGAAGAACCCATTTCACAAGCAAATTTCAGTCATTCTCTCTCTTCTATAAAACCGTATGACCCTCCTAGAGTTTCCAGAAAATCCATACGACCTACCTTTATAAGGAGTTTCAACACTTTCCACTTGGACGTTGGGGATAAAACGTGTATAGGAGTGTACGACCTCCTCCAGTGCACCTAAAACAAGATTCATATTTCATTTCTGAAAATTTTGACTTTTTGGCCCTAGGGTTTCGCTAATTTCTGCAGAAATTTCAGAATTAGGGTTTCTGCAACTCATTGAAGGAGATCTTCATATCACCAATGCTATCCTATATTTGAAAGGATTATTTTTGGTAGTCATAAGTCCAACAAAACCTAAATGTGCTAGTCTAGCCTAACTGTTAGGTTTTCTAGCCTAGTTGACAAGGGTTTGTGAAGAATCTAAAATTATGATGAACAAAATCATGATGGAAGATAAGCTTGATAGATCAAGAAAAATCAGTTCCTGGAAGCCAAGACTTCAAGGAGATAAATACATCAACATATCAACACTCTTAGAGACACATCTACATGTTTTCCTTGGAGATGATGTTAGATATAATGTGAAAGGGGTTGGAACTTCTACCTTCAAGCTAGATTCGGATATGAAACTTCAACTAAGAGAAGTACTATATGTCCCTAGAATGAAGAGGAACCTCATCTCAATTTCTGCCTTGGAAGACAAAGGCTACAAGGTTACCTTTTCATAAAGAAGAGTTATTTGCATGGCACAGAGGCTCACATATAAATTCTGCCAAGGTAATTGGTGTTCGATAAAATAGCTTGTACAGATTAACCATCAGACCAGTCCAGGCCCTACTACATGACAATATCATCTTGAGTGAGCTATGGAATATAATACTTTCTCACATTCATTATAGATCTCTCCCAACTATAGGGAAGATGGTAACAAGTATTCCAGAGATACAGATTCAAAATAAAGGTGTTTGCAAAGGTTTTTCTCTTGGAAAGAATGTTAAATGATCCTTCTTGAGTAGTGGAAATAGATCCAAGGAAATATTGGACTTGATTCATTCAAATGTGTGTGGTCCAATGACTATTGCATCTATGAATGGGTAATTTTACTATGTACTCTTCATAGATTATCACTCTTGAAAACTTGGATTTACTTCCTAAAGAACAAGGATAGAGTCCTTATAAAATTTCAATCATTCAAAGCTCAGGTTGAAAACTTGTCCGAAAGAAATATCAAGGTACTAAGATCAGATAATGGAGGATAATACACCTCCAAAGATTTCAACAATTTGTGTATTGAAGTAAGAATCAAGAGGGATTTCACAATCACTTACAACCCTTAGGAAAATGGGGTTGCAGAGAGGAAAAATAGAACTATCATCGAGGCAACCAAAGAAATGATACATGATCAAAGTCTACCTATGACTCTATGGGAAGAAGCATGCATGACAACAATTTTTGTTCAAAACCGAAGTCCTCATCAGATCCTAAATAACATTACTCTAGAAGAAGCCTTAACCAGAGTGAATCTTGAGATTGGACACTTCAGAATATTTGGGTGTCCAGTATATTTTCATGTATCCAAAGAGAAGAGATCCAAGCTAGAGGCTTCAGGGAGAAAGAGCACATTTGTAGGATACAATGAATCCTCAAAGGCATATCAGATCTACAATCCTGGTCAAAGACAAATTGAAATAAGAAGAGATGTTACTTTTGAAGAAGAGATAGCCTTCCAAATATCCAGATAATCTTATATGGAAATTGATAGTGAGACAATGCCTTCTACCCTTCAACGGTTCAGAGGGAGACATACATTATTCTAGTTTCTCCAGTTAATCCAGTTTTTCCAGCCGATCTAGTTTCTCCAATTGACATACCCAGAGATATTACAGTAGGAAATAAAAGGCCTACTTGGGCCCGAAAAACTCTACAGGAAGCATAGGGACATACAACCCCTTAAGGGATAACTAGAGAGAGAAAGAGACCAAATATATTCTGAAGCTACCTTTTAGCCATGATTCACATCATTGAATCTAAGCCTTCTTATCATGGAGAAGCTTCATGTGAATAGGTATGGAAAGATTCCATGACATAATAATATCAGTCTATATTGAAAAATGATGTATGGGATATTATTTCGAGACCAGAGGGAAAGTATGTAGTGAATTCCAAATGGATTAATAAAATCAAGCATGGAGCTGATTGAAGCATCGAGAAATACAAAGTGAGATTTGTAGCCAGAGGGTTCTCGCAAGTAGATGGATTTGAATATGATGAGACATTTGGTCCAGTAGCCTAATACACTTCCATCCATTCTATCATTGCACTAGCTACTTCCATGGGTTGGAAGCTACATCAGATGGATGTAAAGACAACCTTTATCAATGGTGAAATTGAGGAAGAATTTTGTATTGAGAATCCAAAAGGAATCATTATACACAACAAAAAATATCATGTGTGCAGGTTAAAGAAATCCATGTATGGACTAAAGAAAGCACCACATGCTTGGTACGAAAAAATGGATTGATTCATGATGAGTATGGGCTTCAACAAGAGTGCTGCTGATCCAAACCTATATTATCACATTGATGGAAATGAGTGCTTGATATCGGTCTTATATCTGGACGACCTTTTCCTCACCGATTAAAAGAGACTAATTGTTGAATGGAAACAAGCATTGACTGCTAAATTTGAGATGAAGGATTTAGTCTTGATGCATTACTTCTTGGGACTAGAAATATGGTAGAGTACAAATGATATTTTCCCGAGTCAAGGAAAATATACTGTGGAGATATTGAAAAATTTCATTATGACAGAATGAAAATGGTGATGGATTTGAAGAAGATGAGTAATGCTGATTTAGGAGAGATTGATTCATACTTGTACAAATAGTTGACTGGGTTATTGATGTATCTGGTTAAAACCAGACCAAATATATGCTATGCAATGAATGTGCTTATCTAATTCATGATCCAACTGAGACAAAATCACTGGATAGTAGCAAAACATGTATTGAGATACCTACAAGGCATAGTTCATTATGGCCTAAGATATGCCTCCAGTGTAGACTTGAGCCTACAAGGATATGCTGATGTAGATTGGGTAGGGAGCGTAGTTGACCAGAAGAGAAACTCCAATTGTTTCTTTACTTTAGGGTTTGCCATGGTTTCCTGGTGTAGCAAGAAACAAATCTCTTTAGCATTGAGTATCGCAGAGGTAGAGTACATTGCATTGAGTGTGAAAGTCCACGAAGCAGTGTGTCTTCGCAAACTTCTGACTGATTTATTCGATCATAAGATGGATCCTACTACCATTCATTGTGATAACCAGAGCTGTGTGAAGCTCTCTAAGAACCCTGTGTTTCATGATAGATCGAAACACATCGAGATAAAATATCACTATATCAAAGACATGGTGCAAAGGAAGACAATATGCGTGAAGTACCTTCCTACCCATGAACATATCACATATATATTCACCAAACCGATTGCCAAGATGAAGATCAAGTACTTCTGTGAGAGACTTGGCCTGATGGAGAATGCCTCCCAAGCTGAGAGGAAGTGTTGATGATTATAGTTGCATGATACATCTTCGAGGACACAGACTGAGTGAGTCGACCTGAGAGAGAGCCCATGAGTTGGGTGTGCCCATGAGATGGGTGTGTGGTTCCTCTCTGAGATGAATATGGAAAATTGTGCCCCTGTGTGAGGTGGTGAAGCCCATGAGCTGGGTATGGGGTTCCTCTCTGAGATAGAGATGGAATGTTGTGTGCCCCTGTGTGGGGAAGCCCATTAATTAGGTGTATCATTCTGAGACAGAGATGAAACGATGTATTGGCCTCCTTTGTGCGGAGATTTGAGATGGTGTGATACTCCAAATGATTCTCCCGTGTAACACAGTAAGAAAAATATCTTCTAAGTTGGACATGCATGTGGTTGAGCATAGGTGAACGTGATCCTAGTGTCTAAGCACTAGTGAGTGTGGTTATCCTATGATACACAGTGAGATAGAGATGTGGACATCCCTGTGGTTGAGAACAGATGGATGTGCCCCTAGTGGTTGAGYACTAGTGGGTGTATGAGATCCCTTGCTATATTGTACAAGAGTCARACTTACCTATAACCCTATTTGTGATGTAAAGGGTACAGGTCAGCCCCACCATAAAGTGAAAGATAATTAATGTAAAAGATAATTAATATGACAATTATTAATTATATTGTGAGTTATTGAGGTCATCACTGTTGTGCCAATAGACACTACTTTTGATATGACCACTCTAATATAAAGAAAGGTAAATTCCCCATTGAGGAATCATATCAGAAGTGTGAGTTTGGGAATTTCATAAAGTACTTACTTCTTGGGAAAATTGTGCACCTCTCTTGGGCGCTAGTCTTCTAGGGTTTGTGAGAACCCTTTTGTGTGCTAGATTTTATGGTGGTGGAGGTATTTCTCTTGAAGAATATAGCAAAGGATTGGTTGGGTTTTCTTCCCTTGTTGAGAAGGGTTTCCCAGGATACTTCTTGTGTACTTGTGCATGGTGTTTCTTCTTGTGATATTGGTTGTTGCAACAAATTGTTTATGGTTTAAGTAAAATGATAAAAATGGAATGAACTTCATGCTTAAGCCTAGGTTATTGAAAAATCAACACAAAAGACAATACAATCAACCATGTGACATTATTAATCTTGGAGGATCAGTTTGCTCATCTCATTCCTCAAGTTATACTCTTGATATACTTTGAGAGATATATCCACTATGTAATGTTTATGCCTATGATCTATTTTCACATGGATCCACCGTGTACCCTTTTTAATGGCCACGATCACTGCTTTATATATACTTCATGGATCCACAATGTACTTTATTTTGTGGCCATGCTTATCCATATCCTAAGCATGGTTATGTTGGAAACGATGTTGTCATTGATGCCAAAGGAGATAAAATGATGGAAACAATGTTGCACAGTATTAGTGTTGATTTGATGAGTTACTACAAATCGAACTACATAGAGGGAGCAGTGAATATATCCTATGAGCATTGATGAGTTTTTGTACTAATAAGTAGCAAGAAAAATGAGTTAACGAGGATGAGTGATCACAACTTGAAAAAAAAAATTGAAGTCCGAGTCCAAGGGTGTAGAAGAAGTTATGAGCATGCATTAAATGAGAGGAATGAGATCTAGAAGGTGGATCAAGAGCTATAGGAATTATGTGCATGTGAACAGTAGGAGTGGATGTATTTTTGCATTGATAAAATCTAGGAAAGGTCTCTGTGAGGATGATCATTAACTAGGTTAACCAGATAAAGTAAAAAACAACTTCTGAATTATCCCACATGCACAAGAACATTCGAGTTCAAAGGTTTTATAATGAAAAGGCATTTTTATGAAGTTTGAATGCAAGCGAGAAAGCCACATAACTGTGCACAAAGGGTTAAATGTTAGCATATTAAATCATGACCATTGACCATGAGAGATTAATGACCAAGATCAAATGTTGAGGGGCCAAGTGTATATCTCCATATCAGACATCACATGAAAGTTGCAAACCTATTTCATGATGTTTGGTGGGGCCCAATCGCTCGATAGGTCGGTGGACACAGTGTCTGGAACATGGAGTGACAAGGTTTGATGTTGGATTAGGGAAAATGGTGATGTGAAGTGTTAGAGATTTTAGAGGCCTGGTGCTCTGGTGGACTGATTTTTTGATAGGCCGATGGGATGGATGGATGAAAAATGGAAGACATGGTTCCATAATTGGATTAGAAGAATGGTAAAGGTGTAATGTTGAAGTGCCCATTGGGCTAGTGGGCCAACCACCCAGTGGCAATGCCACATCATGAAAACAACATATTCCACATAAACAACTAGGACAAAGCCACATGTCAAAGTGTCGTAGTGACAGAGCAGAGCCGTAGGAAGCAATGAAGTCATAGTCACGTTGATGTGACAATGTATTCCATGTGTCAAGGAGAGCATTAGTTCCATGTCATATTGGAGATTGAACCATGGTAAAAGGATAAATATGTACGGTTGTATAACCTGGGGGACCGACAGATCAATAGCCCAGTGATCTCGGTGCTTGGTGACGTGATATATCTTATTGGAGTAGAAGATAAAGGCATGTGGAAAAAGGACTAAGGGCTTGATAGTCTGGTGGTCTGACACCCTGACGGTGGGACCTAGCAAATATTGTACATCAGATTGGTGGAAAAGTTTAAAAGAGTAAGAATGGAGTTCTAGGGGGGAAATATATTAGGGCCCAAAGGGCCGATAGGCCCAATAGGTCGATGGCCTAGTGAGTTCGATAGTATAGTGGATTAGGACTAAGATTCGTGGGTGAAAATGTAATGTCCCAGGGGCTCGGTAGGCTGATAGGCCGATGGAATTGGTTGTCCTGATATCAAAGGACAAAGAAATCAATGGTCAAGATTGAATTTAGGTCTAGATCAGATGACTGTTGAGCATTAAGGTTTTGTAGTGTGTTCCACTATAAAATATCGATGATTACAATTGAATGAAGGATCCAATCCGATGCCTACTGAGCATTGAGGTTGTATTGATTATTTTGATGGGTTGAGAGTAGATCGATGACCACAATTGTTTTAAGGATTGATTGGATGACAACTAAGTGTTAAGGTTGATCGGTGAGCAAAGAGCATGTGAATTACAAGGAATTTGGGACTAGTTTTGAAGGATCCTTTTGTATGAAAGCCAAAGGAAGTTGGAACCGACCTTAAGAGAGAGATTACTTTTTTACGTGGAAAAAATCCTGGATGCATGGGGCCAATATAAATAAGCATGCCATATTGTTTTGAAGGGTGAGTGTATGGTGGATGAGATGAAGAGGCTCTGAGGTTCGAGTATGAAAGAGTGAAAAGGCTGAGGCTCAAAGGTTTTCGAGTTGAAAAAAATGAAAGGAAGAAGGATGTGAATGTCTAAGGGTGGTTCGAAGGTGCAAGTTCAAAGGAACTTCTAAAATCATGTAGATTGTGAATTGATGTAAAGTGTTGTGATGACAAAGACATAAAAATAGATTTGTATAGGTGGAGGAAGGAAAGAGATATTATATAATTATTGTCTATTTGAGGAGATTGGTGTCATCTATAGGTTGGTTCCTGCAAAAAATGTTGTTGTAGGTTGGTTTCTACAAGTATGGTTGAGTTGGTGCTCAACTAAGGGGATTGGTGTCTCCTGGTGGTTGGTTCCTACAAACGTTGTTACTAAGTTGGTGCTCAGGATAGGAGATTGGTGTATCTTGTAGGTTGGTGCCTACAAGCATTGTAATTGTAGGTTGGTACCTACATGATTTTATAAAATAATTATTTAGTGGTTTTTTCCCATTTGGATTTCGACATAAAAAATCTATGTACCATGACTATGTTGACATGGTTGGTTCTCTATATTGTTAATTATAATCTTTGGGATGATTAGTGAAAGTTAAAAAGAGTTTTAAGATCGTTAAAATTATGTATTAGATTATGTATTCTAGAGCATCCGAATGAAAGTATATCTATAGTTATTGGGATATGATGTCTAGAAATTAGTCAAAAATGGCTACACCACCCCTGCAAGTCAACTCTATGATGTATTTCCTAAGAATATCAATGATAATAAATTCAAATCCATGAATGCTATTCTGGATGGATTAGCAAAATCAGAATTTACTAAAGTCATGCATTGTGGATCAACAAAGGAAATTTGGGACACTTTATAGAATACATATGAAGGCAATGATAAATTCAAGAAGGAAAAACTTCAAACTCATGGGGGATGATTTGAAAATATCAAGAAGAGAGAAGATGAAGATATATAATCCTATATTCTTCATGTGGATGAGATTGTTAACAATATCAAAGGACTGGGTGTTCTTAGAACACTTCCATCAAGATTTGATCCCAAGATATATTCCATTGAAGAAATGAAGGAATTAGATATTCTAACAATAGATTAATTACATGGAATCCTTACATTCTATGAAATGAAAACTGTGTAGGAAAATCCATCAAAGCACGAGGAAACATTCAAAGCATCAAAAGGGACAAGCTCAAAATGACACCAAACATATGACTTTGAAGAACAAGAATTAGATGCATAGGAAGAAAACTTCGTTAGGAGGCTCAAGAAAGGAACTGGAAAATACAAAGTTAAGCTCCCTTTCAAGTGCTTTGATTGTGGTAGAGCACGAAATTTTTTTGCTAAGTGTCCATATAAAAGAAAATATAATTTTAGGGAAAAAAAAGATCACTATGTAAGTGACAAAAATGAAGAGAAAAGGAAGATTATAGGAAAAGGAAAAAATTGTATGCCAATGATGAAGGAATCTCTTCTGATGAAGAAGAAAACAAAATAGAATATGTTTTATTCATAGTAATCGATGAATTCTTTGATTATGAAACCTCAAAACATGAAGACTTTGATGAGGAAGGAGAGGTTAACCTTGAAGGTGAACTAATTTGTGTTCTAAGTGAACTGTAAAAACTTAGAAAGAAAAATGAGTCTCTCAAGTAGAAGTTAATAAAATCAAAAGGAGAACATCATGAACCAAATGATGAAACTGAAACTATTGGTCTAAAAATAAAATTAGAGAAAGAAAAAAGAATTGAAGAAATCTTGGCAAATAAACTCAAAGAAATGGAGGAAATCTTCCATGAAAGAGAACTTGAAATTGTTTTCCTAAAAAAAGAATCAGATAAGACAATCACCCAATTTAACACTGTTGATACTGAGAGGGGGGTGAATCAATATAGAGTACAAATTAAAAAATGTTTTCAACTTATACTTCAACCAAATCATATATTCAATTATATCCAATGAGCAATGAACAATAGTAGAAGAGTTACACCAATACACCATGCACAATATATGAGAAATAATCAATGGTTATTGTTCAAGGGAAGCTACAACTTCCAAATATAAAGGGAGGGATAAACCTCCAAAAGGAAGATACAATCCTCCAATATCAAGAGAGGGTTGACCTCTCCATCCTTGCCCCTTCGTTCCACCCAAGAATATATGAGAGATACTAAAACTTTACATTAAATTATCACCATCAACCAACCATCACATAGAACCTGATAATGCTTCCCGAGACTTCTTCAATTTATGCAATTCTTCACTTCTTGGAATACTCTCATCTTGTAGATAATATTACTCAATGTATTATTTGAAAATCCTCCAAGTTTCTCTCCTTGAATCCTCCCAAAAAGGAGTTATAGAGAAAATGGTAGAACTTATTCAATTCTAGTTTATTCAGGAGAGAGAACTTGTACATAATGCCCCGTGCTCAATATTTAACATCTAATTCTGAAATTCGTACACAGGAAACTAAAACCTGTACTATTTCCAATTCAATTGGTCTCACTGCATTTGGATTCTCTATGAATAAGTTACAACTGTTTTACCCATAACACCTATTTATGACTAGCTTTAGGACTAGTCAAAAACCCTATCTTCCACATAGTGTATCTTCAAAATTATAGTGAATAAAGAGATGAAATTTTTACCACAGGCACCTAGATATGTCTTCTCACTAGCCTCCGAATTTCACCATCTGAATCATTCTAGAAACAAAGTCATAGAGAAAATGGTAATATGACCTGTAAATAACATACCTTAGAACACATCACCAAGAGACTTCATCCTCCCTTGAAATTTGGCCTTCTTTACTTCAGATTTCCTTTGAAATTCGACTTATATCTCCTTGTTCATTAACAAAATTTTGTGTATAAAATGAATGTATAATGATATGTATTTATACCCTTTATGTCACTTCCTTTTAACATTAGGGCCGACCCGACACTTTCTTATTTTGTAATTTTTTTCTTTAATTATCTTCAGGGCCGACCTATACTTCTTCTTCAATTCACTTTGTCATCTTCAAAAATTCATTTCTCCTCGACCATGAGGATCCACGTGACGTGCCACCTACCACCGGAAACAACATGATGTATATTATCCATCCATGGGTGTTGTATCTTCATGTGCATTGCCCTTCATGTCAAATACCTTCATCAATCTTGGGGTCCAAAACCAATGACTAGGGTTGACATCAATGACAACAACCAATATTCCAACAAACACAAATATGAGGTTTGAAAAGAGTTCAGCAGTCCTAGATGAAATTCTAAAATTCCAAACATCACCATTTGATAGAACTGATCTTGGCTATAGCAACAGTAAAAAAATATTGATTTTGAGATACTAGAAAGAGGTGAGAAGACTCAAAGATATGCAAATGTACTTAGGAGTTCCAACCACAGTGGAAACACTATAAAAAATGAAGTAGATAACAAAAAAAGAATTAATATCAATAGAAGATCACTTATCTTCCCAACAAAGTCGAATTTGAAAAGTGTGCTCCACCCAGAAGGCCTCCCAACACAAGAAGTGCTTACAATACTTCCAAGGATGATATGAGCAACAAAATAACTCAAAGGTTTGCAAATAGAAATGCTCCACCAAGAATACCTCCTACAATAAGCTATCCAAATTTGTTTCTTGGTTACTATTTTTCCTATCATAATTTTGGACATAAATCCATCAACTACAGGGCCAACAAAAGATATAACTATCTGAGTAGTAGAGATATATACAATACTACCAGGAATGAAAACATAAAGAACAAAACAACTCAAGAGTTTGCATATAGAAATATAATTCTTTTTCTCTGCTGATCAACTCCAATATTTAATGTTACAAAGGTAACAATTTTTTCCACAAAGCACATGAGTGTAGAAGCATATTAGAGTCCACGAGACAAAACATAAAAGACAAATATTCTACTAAACACGAGGAAGAAAACTCAAGAGTATGGAAGAAAAAACCACATCAACAAAAAGGGGAAGAAAACAATCTATCTTTACATGCTCAAAGCAACATAAGCCAATGTTATTTTGATAGTGGATGTTCTTGTCGAGCTGCAGATATACCATGTAAATCAACATTTAATTGTCAACCCGGGAAGGTAGACTTAGAGGAACCAGCACAGGAAATGCAGGGCTGAAGAGGGGGTTTAAAAGATGCCAGGCTACTCTCTGAACTGCTAAGAGAAACTTGCTGAAAGAAGCTACTGTACTCTACTCTGC
>SNQJ01S0054836.1:98575-134006 GCA_010110895.2 Picea sitchensis | reverse complement strand
TTGCCACCTTAAATGCATTCTCCAATGATTTGGGTTCCCAAAGGTGAACCTCATGTTGAATGTTATCCTTTAAAGTTCTTATGAATACATCAATCAAGTGCTCATCTAGAATATATTTTACCTTTATATTCAATCTTTGGAAGTTCTCAATGTGCTCGATAACTGAACCCTTTTTCTTGAGGTTTATCAATTGGCTAAAGAAGGTATTGCTCCTTGTATCCTCATAGTGTGCTATCATTTATTCCGTGAAAATTGTCCAAGTGATGAGTGATTTGTGAGAACAAAGCCATAGATACCATACAAATTGGTTGGGTTCTAAATATAAAGAAGCAATTAGTACCTTTTGTGTTTGTGGCACATTATGTAGATCAAATAATTGCTCCATCTAAAGTATCCATGTGATTGGGTCCTTGCCATCAAACTTCCTCATATCGATCTTAGGAATGTGGCTGGTCTTCAACCTAAAGTTGGAGTTTTTCCATTCTTGATTCACCTTCCTTGTGTCCTCATCATGAATTTCATGGGATGCATTTTCACTTTCAGGTGTCTTCTTTGTTACGAAATTTTTCAATACTGCCATGATCTCCTCTTTTAAACCATCCATATTTGTCTCCAACTTAGCTTCCATCTCTTGTAGTTCATCTTTTGTTACTATCTTCTTTTGTAAATCATTTATGTCCCTACACATTTATTCACCTTCATCAAGAGTCCAAGTAGGATTGTCTAAAGGCTTATTTGGTGTAGAAGTTTCCTTTTTGGGTGGCATGTTGGCCAAGTATCACTTTTGAACCTTGATTTTGAGATGGTTCTACTACACAATCTTTATTCTGTTGTATTTCCCAAGTTTCAGCCCTTCTGGGTATGACAATTTATTTTATGTAGTTCTCTAATATTTCTTCTCTGCAATGCCACAGGTTTGATCAAAATTGGATGTGCCAATTTGAATTTATGGTAACTTCCCCACAACTTGCTGATTTTTGGCCTTTCTAGGAGAGCTCACTTGTATAGTGTGCCCCGCACAAAATAATTGATATAAAATTTTGAAACTCGTACCAAAAATACTACATACTGTCCACTATCCAATGAAACTAGTCCCACACAATTTGGATACTCTAGGAATACGGTAGGATTGTTTTACCTGGAACACCTTCTTGAGACTAGTCAATAGGACTAGTCAGATACCCTATCTTCCACAGAGTGTATCTACAAATGTAATATTACCCAAAAGATAAAAGTTTTACCACAGATACCTTACTGGTTTATGTGAATAGCCTCTGAAGTTTAGGGTCTGAAACATTACAGAAACAATTTTATAGCTAAAATTACGCAATGACTCAGCTCAGGATGATTCAAGAACCCTATCTTGTACAAGTTGTATCTCCGAAAGTATAAGGTGTCAGGAGATGAAATTTTAACCCAACGTACCTTGATCCGTCTACTAAATACAATGCAAGTCGTTCCTTCTGAAATGTTGTAGAAAAAAAGTTATAGCAAAAATTCCAAGCTGTCTCAGATGTAGCAGTGAAACCCCAAGACCTTGAGCTCTGATACCATATGTTAAGAACCAAATACTAATAAAGCATATAAAAACCTTAGAATAAGTACTCAACGCCTTGAAAAAGAGATAATTTTAGATAATAAGCCTCTTTGAGGGGGAAACCTCCTTTTACCCCACATAAATGTTCAAGTACAAGATGATTCCAAATGAAAATGTCTCCTTGATATATATAGGATACTAGGGGGTATAATTACAACTAATGGAATAAAGTTGACATAAATAAAATAACATTACTAATGTAATATGCCCCAATTAAGGGGTAATGAGCCAATATTAGGGCTTAATAGTCCTCCACTTCGATCCTTAATGGTTGTCCATCAAGGTTGAAGGTCTCACTATCTGGATCCTAGTAGTTCACAAGAAGTTGAAGCAATATCACGTGATCCGTCATACCTTTGAGAGTCAAAAACTTGTATAGTACACATCTCTTTAAGGCCATTTGGGCCCCTGGATCTCTCTCCACTACAACATCCACCTCCTCATACTCACTTTATCTCCACTCTAGCACCATCCTGCAAGAGTCAAACCCTTTTTTGAGTTATCAATCTTTAAAAAACATTGTCCATGGACATATACACGAGATGTAGTGTACACAATCACATATAGGGTTTATTATACATTGGTGTTTTTTCAAACAATCATGTATAAGTATGTGTATACACGACCCAATAAATTGTAGCCCGCCTACACCTCAGTTTTGAAGTTGTTCCCTAAATAACTTAAAAAAGGAGACCTAATTACAAATTTTAATCCACTTAAAAGAAAGAGGAGAGAAATATGAATTACCTGGTCCAGGAATTCATCGATTCTATCACTCGTAGATCTTGCAATCACTAGTTGAAGTTCGAAGGTAATTTGGTCCAAAATACACTATTTGGGTAAAAAATACAAATGGTATAGTAAAATTGGTTTTTTTTACTATTTATAGAAAATTTGTACCCACTTTACATAGTTTCATACAATATTTTATCCTAATGGACTAATACGACAGTGGATGGAATTGGTTTTTTTAGTTTTAACCAAGGATTCTTTCATTTTTCAGCACCATGTCGCCCGTTCGTAACTTTGGACAGGTATTTTTGTTACCCAGCATATAGGATAGGTATCCAATCCATCATGCACACTTGCATCATCCTATTACTGCAACTCATATGCCTTAGGTACAAACCCATTTTATAGTGACACAAAACCTTCTATCTACAACTAGAAGTTTCCTTATCGAATGGTAGAGACTTAACAAACATGGGTACCCTAGTTAGATCCCTTTCCTCATTCGATGCCCATGCGGAGATTTTTGTCTGTAGGATCGGAAGTCCCTTATAGTAATACATGAATTTATGTTTGAACCTCATTTATTACTCATAAACATGATAACCTATACCTAGAGGAATCCCAAAGGAGTCTGATTTAAGCTCTTTTCTTACTCATTTCAAAAAGTGAAAATATTGTCAAGTGAACTTGTTTCTTTCACACTCATAAATTGGATTTGAAAGGATGTCTATTTGGTGCATGTTTATCCCTTTTTCAAACCAAGTAGACTAAGATTATGAAAAATGACATTTTTAGCATTAAGTTGTAATTGCATCTCATTCTCTTTCTTGCAGTATTGAGCCTTTTGTTGGTTCTCACTTTTGCATTATAAGTCTCTCACCTCAGCAGTTTGCATCATCATCCAAGCACAAAATTGTTTATATCCCTTGCATCTTGACACCGTATACCCAGGAGGAAGCATTCCCCCGAGTTTCCATCTCCTTCATGCACCTCCTTGCATTGAGCATAGGTATGTTCCACTACTGGAACTAGTTTTCTTACTTGCGATACTCGTTTCCTCCTCTGTATCATAGAATTCATTTGACTATGAAAAAACAAAAAAATACAGGAGGGAAAGGAGTATAATCTTATATGGGCAGTAGTCATGTCGCCTTTGCACAAATCACAAATTTTTTAAGTCCACATGTCATCAATTTTGGGTCTAGAATGACCTTAGGAAGCCGAGCTCATTACAAAGAGCTTACTCCCTCAATTGGTTACTCTTTCAGACCGCATGGAGAGTTTTATTGATGCCTCCTGCATCTCAAAGTTTCATCATTGAGTCTATTCTTCTAGAGTCTTCCATATGTCTCATGCTCTTGTTCAAAGGATTTCTATCAAACGGTGTCAGTCATTCCTCAGAAATCTTGACTTTGCATGTTGGCCATATCCTCAGTGTGTTTTAGATTTACATGAATATTGTATTCCTATTGCGCACCTTGGTCCTAATTTCGTCATTGTTAGGTAACCTTGAACCCAACATTCAACATTTCATCATTGGTAGTTGATTGGGTGGTTTCCCTTGTGTTCGACAAAAATAAATCTATTCACACATTTGGATCCATGCAGTGTCTTGGATTCCATTATCCTTATTTGTGGTTTCCTCTCCCTTTTCAACAATTTTCCTTATTGGATTCTATTCAGAGGGTCTTTGTCGTGTACTTCTTGCATCTAGCACACACAAAAGACGCACAGAGTCATTGGTTTGTGAACATGTTCTTCATCTTATTTCCTCCAAATCATCAAGCTCATACTTTGTACCTCACGATGAATGATGAGAGATGCCTTAATGCTCTACTTTCAACTAATATCGTTCCATCGAATTCATCTCATCTATTCTGGAGATGAGACCTAGATTTCTATGAGTACCTAGAGGCTTGCATCCATTAGTGGAAGGTTCTCTCACCATCGATAGTTGGGAAAACATCAATGTCTTCTGATCGATGGATTCTTCAAGTGTTCGAACCTGAGACCTTTATTCACATGTGTAAGAATGTATTCGGTGACTTGATACATGCTTTCATTATCAGTAGCTTGTCTCACATTTGTTAACAGTATACCTTAATGACTAGTAATCAAACAAAGTATCATTATGTTCAACCTCAACTCCATTATTCACACGATGCAGAATTGCAACTTTGGTGGATTGTGTAGAAGACTTGAAGACATCAGTTCAAACTCGTAGTTGTTCTGAGTTGTTTCCACCTTTCATTGGACCAGTGCCTATATGAATTCAATGATAATGGGAGATCAGATTGTACTCCATTGTATATATATATATATGTTCAGATTGATTTTGAGACTAGTTTTATTGGGCCTTTTTCATGACTATGACAACCTATGTCATATAGCCACCTTTATATTTCCTATTCATGGCCATGGACAACTGTTTGGTATTTTTTGACGTGGATATACAGTGGAATCCAAATTAGAATCCATGTGTGCAAAGTCAGTACAGATTGTAATATTCTCATGAGCAACTATTTATTCCATCTCAGTACCCATTACTCCACTTCTGGGTATTATAATGTATTTCGACCATCACAGGCACTCCTCTGACCTCACAGATCAGTGGGCATCTATTATAGAAATATTTTCGTCACCCTATGAAAATTTCTCAGAAGGACTTATTCCATTTCCCTATGCAGACTTGAAGTACATTTTTACAAATCCCAAAGCTAAAAACATCATTTTTCCACATATACAGGCCCTACATATTTTACAACATGTGTATATGCATGTTGCACCACTACAACCTGCATACATCGTGTTTTCTTCACAAAATTAAAAAATGGTGTCAGGTTTCCATGTCACATCACAAGATCCATGATCCTTGATCTTCCACATATTGGAAATGTTTTGACTTGGTCCTTTAATTCCACTTGAAGGCTATAAATGGGCCAAATTCAAGCTATGGAAAAGCGGAGAAGAATTCAACTTTGAGAGAAACGTTACTCTGGAGAAATTATTCACTTCATATTGAGTATGCATCCCTTTGTCCTTTTAAGTCTAAACACATTGTTGAACCCCCAAGCTCTTCTCTACTTGATTGAGAACCTCATTGTCTCTCTTATATGAGCTTGCCTTTGCTAGAGGATTGAAGTGGTGGATGCCCAACTGGAAGGGCCTTAGTTTCTCAGTTCTGAACTGTGCCGACATAGAAGTTTGTAATTCATTCACTTATGTTGATTAAATTTTAATAGAAATATTCTTTTCTTGTCTAATTAATATATATTGAAAATATTTGAATTGTTATTCCATGGGTGTATTTGTTCTGAATGTTGATGGATTATGTTATTGAATGTGATAACATTATATATTATCACCATATGCTTGCATTTCTTGGTTGTTGAGGAGAAGTTGTAGGTGTATTGCTTTGAGTCAAGTGCTCAATGATGGACTTCATCGAACGTCTGGATGAGGTAGGCCTTTTATCTTGTCTTGTTAGCATATTTGTTTATATAGTATACCTGAAATTAGAGTTGATTTTGCAGTCATTTCCGTATGTTGTGGTTTACCCCTATCCATAGAGAGATTTTCCTCGTAACAAAAATCTCTTCCCAATTGCTGCAATACAAGAAGGATAATACATTTTTTATGTAATCTTATTTGGTCTTTATGATAGCACATTGTTGTCAATTCCCAAGATTATGTATCTGCAAGAAGGTAAACAGTGATTTTGACCCAGTAAACTTCTGGTATCAATCATTGTGGAGGCACAGGAACTCCTAACACTTTTATGAAGTCTTTAATTATTTTGTCTCAGTTTTCAAAGAATTGTTGTTTGGAAAAAATGCTCCCCGGATGTCTGAACAAGAGAATAAGTTACTGGATAGGAAGGGGAAACTAGAAAAAATGGAAAATTATAACGTTATAAGGATTATTGGATCCAAAGAAAATATTTCCTTCCTTCCATATCACATATCTAACATAATTTTTGTTGTTTATATAGAAAGTTAGTACACCTACTGGTTGCATTTTTCCATGAAACGAAAAAAAAAACAATTCATACCTCTGCCATGGAAATTCGGGGATTTCATATTCAAGAATATGAACAAGATTGATGAATTCATGGGCCACTTCCACAACCTCAATTTCAAATATGTTGAAAAAGTAAAAGGGTTCGACAAGGTCAAGATTGGCTAGAGAAGCACAAGAACAAGGTCAAGATTGAGGTTGGATGAGTACAAGGGATCCATCACCCAAACTAAAAGTAAACAAATATCTGTCCCTAGAAGTGAAAGGTTTGATTATGTAACCTCCTCTAAAATGGAGGCAAGAGATGAACAACCCCAGATCAAACATCATGGGGAGAGACAAGTAGGCAAAAGAGATGCTCCAAGAAACCAAGGAATCCTAGGGTTTTTAAATAGAAGGAGGGTGAGAGATTCCCCCCTTAATATCATGGGTGAAAAATGAGAACTCCTAGTTCTCCCCAAGGGAACCTTGAAGTAATTTTTTGGAGATGGTACAGTTGATGAAAAGAGGCATTTGCATTTATTTCTTCACGTTTGTGACTTCCACTAAGTCGAACATGATCACATGATGGTGAGGTTATTTATGAAAACTTTATCAAAAATAGATTATGAATGGTATACAACATTTCCCTGTATATACATTTTCTCATTTAATGACCTCAAAGTTATGTTACTTAATATCCCCCCTCCCCCATTTGCCTACCATACCATCCTCACAGACTTCACCCAGATTAGGTTAAGGAAGAATGAAAGGATACAAGATGTTAATCTCAGGTTCAATAAGACTTTGAGTTGAATTCCATAAGGGAAAATACCAAATGACCCAGTCATCCTCGGTTGTTATAAGAATGCAATGCCCCCAAATGTGAAATATGCCATCAGAACATCCCAGATGGATACCCTAGAGGAAGAAATGACTAAGGCTATTGAGATGGAAGAAATTATTATTGAAATGGGCACCGATCCCAACATTATATTGGGAAAGGTAAAAAGACAAATGGGGGGATTGAATATCTATAATCAAGGATCTTCCAACTTGAGAAGAAACAAAGAGTTTAAACCTAGAGAAACTCATAATCAACTGGCAAGAGGATTATTTTTTAAGGGAACCATACCTGACATAAAATTTTACTGTGCAACATCACATGAAACAAAGCAGAGAATTGATATTTCATAGATGAATAGGACGATGTAACATACCAAACCACCCACAAGTCGGGTATGCTACCTACAAGCCCACCCTTGGACTTCTTTCTCATGTTGACATTCTTTATTTATTAAGGATGCATAAGATACCATATGTAACGACATGCACAACAATATCCAGCAAGCATGCAACATATAAAGATTATGATAAATGATAATTAAATATACACAACGGAAATACATTCATATACATGTAAATGAAAATTAAACTACATAGTGGAATACATTCATACATAGATAGTAATATCACGACAGAGAGAACTTATATTTATGAAATACAACACCGACTGGATGCAGACCAAGGATGTTCCACCCAACTGTAGACACTATTTCTCTAAATCCAAACATCAATGTCACCCCCAAGCCAGGGATATGAATCCACAAGGATGGTTCCAGAGTGTAATTGGATTCCCAACCCAGTCAGCTCTCAAGCTCTCACAGGTTTCCTGACACCCACAATAATTCAAGTACCCAACTCTCTTCTACCTGGCCGGTGCCATCCAAGAGAATGGACCTCCACCCTTCTCTGCCATGCAGTCCCTTAGGGAGTCTCTCTCCTTCCTGCCATAGCTTCCAACACAACTGGTCTAGAATCTCAATGTTGTAACTCTCAGGACTCGCAGTTGTGAGAAAAAAAGGGCACAGGCCAATGCATTTCAGACATGTAGGCCTCAGGTCATGACTAGATCACACCAGCGACCACTACAACCAACTATCATGTGGCTAAGTTATTCAACAACTTTGTTTCCTTTTCCAAGGAAAGATGCAAGTGATGATGAATCAATGGACGAGTCAGGGTGGGTGCATGGGAGTGTGTGCATGGGATTGAATTAGGGAATAATGAGTGAGGTAACTAGAAAACAATGAACAAGTCATCAGTCCAACCCCCCCATTAGACTAGAGGCAGGTTTAAGTAACCTCATGTGGAAAAAAAGAACCTCCTAGCCTTCCCCAAGAATTTCATGTAATTGATCCCCTCCCTTAGACAAAAGGGGTAATAATAAAAAATAGGAATAAACAATTAGTCCCTCAATCTCCCTCTCTTGTGGAATCATATCCCCCTATAACTCTAGTTCTTGTTCGTCTAGTAGCCAACAATGTATTTATTATTATTAATGATCAAACCATTACATTTCTTGGGCATATTGGCCCTTCAATAATTGTTTGGGCACTCTGGCCTCTCGACATTGTAACAATACATTATTTAAAATGGGATTTCAAAAACCTAGGGTTTTACATCCCCTCCCCCTTATTTTGGCACTATCCTCAGTGCATATAGAAAACAGAGATCAAAATCTCAAATTTATTCAAAAAATTTGTGGGTACTCTGCCCGCATGGCATCTTCATGATCCCAGGTAGAATTTTTAGGATCGTAGCAGGTCCACTGAACTTTTACCAGTTCTATAACTCGATTCTGGAGAATTTTGACTTTTATGTTCAATGCCCGCACTGGCTGAACCAGAAAGTCTCCCGCTGTCTCTACCTGAATCACATGCCAATCAATAAAATGGTTAGGATCATGTACATATTTATTTAGTAAAGATACATGAAATACATTATACACATTCATGGAAAAAGGAAATGAAAGAATGTATTCAACCGACCCTATTCTGTCCAATATTTCGAATGGACCACAGAATCTGGCTGCCATATTTGCACAACTACCCAATTTCAAAGAGATTTTTCTTGGGATTCACTTTCAAAAGTACATGCTCCCCTACTTTAATTTATCTAACTATCTTGTTCTTGTCTACATAAACTTTCTATCTATACTGAGCTGCCTTTAAATTCTGCTTAATCTTGACTACCTGGTCTTCCATGTCCTTCAGAAACTTCGTCCTAAGTACCACTCTATCTATTGGGTTGTCCCAGATCACTAGAGTATTGCATTTCCTACCATACAAGGCTTCAAATGGGCTAATTTTCAATGAATCTTGATACCCATTGTTATATGCAAACTCAACCAAGTGTAAGTAATCTTCACACTTAGATAGCTTATCCATCATATGCATTCTCATCATGTCTTCAATTATTCTATTGACCCTCTCTATTTTCCCATCTGTCTAGGGATGATATGTTGCGCTAAAGTTTATATTTGTGCCAAATCCTTTAAAAAATCCCCTCCATAAATTGGAGGTAAACTTCATATCTCTATCCGAGAAAATTTTCCTAGGTATCCCATGCAACCTAGCAATTTCCTTCATGAAAAATTCTGCAATATTAGTTGTTGTATGCATTGTCTTCACAGGCACAAAATGAGAAGCCTTTGTTAATTTTTCAACCATCACCATGATTGAATCATGTTGATTATTCATTCTGGGTAATCTTTTGATGAAATCCATGGTGATCACTTCCCATTTCTTCTCTGGAATTGGAAATGGTTGCAGCAAACCCATTGGGTGCCTATGCTCAGCCTTCACCTTCTGACATTCCATACATCGAGCGATGTAATCAAAATCATTCTTCATTCCCGACCAAAAGAAATGGCTTCTTACTATTGTAATTGTTTTCTGGTAACTAATATGTCCAGCATAAGGAACATCATGCATTTACTTCTGTACCAAATTCCTCAGTTCTACAGAACTAGGAACATAGATTCTATTTTTATGCATGAGGAATCCATCTTCCTTTATCTCGTACTCCTTTATTTTCTGTTGTACATATCCTTGCTTTAATTTTTCCTTTAACTATAGGCAATGATGATCTGTAACAAGACCATCTAAAATTCTTCTCTTCAAGTCTGACTGATGCATACTGACAAAAATAGTATGCATGAGATGCACTCTCCTACTAAGTGCATCAACAACTTTATTCTCCTTTCCCTTGATATGCTTGATATAGAAGTCATATTCACTTAAAAATTCCAGCCATCTTGTTTGCCTGGAATTCAAGGTCATTTGTTCAAAAATATACTTCAGACCAATGTGGTCTGTCCTTAGTTCAAATTTCTTCCCCATGAGATAATGCCTCCACATCCTCAAGGCATGAACAATGGCACTGATTTCCAAGTCGTGTGTGGCATAGTTCCTCTCATGTTCCTTAATATTTATGGACTCATATGCAATGACATGTCCATTTTGGGTGAGGAATCCCCCAAGTCCTTCCTTACAAGCATCTGTACATACCACAAAATGTTCATTTGGGTTGGCAATCTTTAACACAGGTGCACTAGTAAGTAATTCCTTCAATAGATTAAAA
The DNA here is from genome assembly GCA_010110895.2 of Picea sitchensis. NCBI lineage: Eukaryota > Viridiplantae > Streptophyta > Pinopsida > Pinales > Pinaceae > Picea > Picea sitchensis. Next base: position 123,256 of record SNQJ01S0054836.1, on the reverse strand, counting down.
TTATTTTCACACTTGAGTGTCCATTCAAATTTAGTTCCCTTCTTTTGCAAAGAGGTGATGGGGTGAGAAATCTTAGAGAACCCTACTATGATCCTTGTGTAGTATCTGGCTAATCCCATAAAATATCTGACGTCTGACACATTTTAGGGTGTTGTCCATCCTCTAATGGCTTCAATCTTCTCTAGATCTACTGTTATGCCCTGCTCTGAAATAATGTGTCCCAGGTAATGGATCTGCTTTTGATAAAAAGAACACTTACTCAACTTGGCGTACAATTGATGTTCTCTCAGTACTTGCAATACCAATCTCAAGTGATGTTCATGCTCCTCTTCAGATTTAGAATAGATAAGTATGTCATCAAATAATACTATGACAAACTTGTCCAAATAATTTCTAAATATGCAATTCATTAAGCACATGAATATAGTTGGTGCATTGGTCAGTTGGAAAGGCACAACTACAAATTCATAATGCCCATACCTAGTCCTAAAGGTTTTCTTATGAATGTCTTCTTCCTTGAATATTAACTAATGGTATCTTTCCCTGAGGTCAATATTTGAAAATATCTTTGCTCCTCTTATCTGATCAAAGAGGTCATTAATTTGGGGTAGCAGATACTTGTTCTTTATAGTTTACTTATTCAGTTGTAGGAAGTCAATACATAGCCTCAAGGTTCCATCCTTCTTTTTGACAAAAAGTATTGGTTCTCCCCAAGGTGAAACACTTCAATGGATGTACCCTTTCCTCAACAATTCCTCCAACTGAATTTGTAATTCTTTTAGCTTTAGTGTGCTCATTTTGCAAGGTGTCTTTGACATCGGGGCAGCACATAGCACTAAATCAATTGAGAAATCTATCTCCCTTCTTGGTGGCATTCCGGGTATTTCTTGTAATACATCTTCAAATTCTTGTAGCACCGAGAAATATTCAAGGCTTGGCCCCTTTGTATCAATTGGCTCCTCCACATGGGATACATACAGTTGACATCCTTTTCTAAAACACCTTTTCAGCTGTAAGGGTGAAATCTCCCTTATAGAGATGGGTCTTGGAACTCCTCTCATAGTGCTCTGTTTTCCATTTCCATCAAGACATGTAAATGTCTTATTATGAAAATATAGGACAACATGATTCTTGTCCAACCAATCCATACCAATTAGAATATCATAAGACCCCAATGGTATTAAGTTTAGATCAATACTATTATTCATGACATTAAGACTTACGGAACAACTTCTGACCATATCATGGATTCTTCTTTTGGTTCCAGTGGCTAACTGAACCAAACTTTTTTTTCCAAGTTAACTTTTCTCCAAATGTAATCTATCCACTATCTTAGGGTCAATGTAACAATGGCTTGCTCCTGAATCAATTAAAATAGAAATAAAATGATTTATGATCTTACCTTCCACCTTGATCATATTGGACTAGTACTCTACTTGTCGATAATTTAAAGTTGCATATATTCTACCAATATCTCCAACTATTGTAGAGTCTTGGATGTTGTGCATAGTCTTTTCTTTGTCCTTTCTATGTGGGAAATCCTTGTACATGTGATCTTCCTTTCATCCCCAGCATTGGATTGGTGGTCTTCCCCTTTTTCCCAAGGAGTTTTCCTTCTTGAAACCCTCCTTAGCATACTGATCTTAATGATTTATATTAGGCTCATTCCTATTGAAGGGAGGTTTTAATCCTTTCCTCCTCTAATCGGACTTAGCATTCTTCTTGTCCTTCCAAGATTTCTGTAGGGATTCTCTTCCCTGACCTTGATCATACAAGTATTTAGCCTTCCTGATGGCCTCGGTCAAGGTCTTGGGTTCATCATACTTGATCTTTTCCTTATAGAAGGTTGGAAATCCACTTATAAATCTTTGTATTTTCACTTTCTCATCACCAATGAACCTGACATACTTTAACAATCCCAAGAACTTCTTCTCGTATTCTTCCATAGTCATTCTTCCCAACCTGAGTTCAAGGAAATCCTTCATTTTCTTGTCATACAAATGATCTGAGAGGTACTCCTTCTGGAATTACTTCTTGAACTGTTTCCAAGTGATCCTATTTTCATTAACATGTTCCACTTTCTTTAGTTGGTCCCACCACACTACATCTTTCCCGTGTAAATGGTAGGTGGTAATCCTGGCTTCCAACTTTGATGAATAGTTATGCAACTGAAAATATCTCTGGAGCCCAAGAAACCATGGAAGGAAGGTAGCTTGAGTTTCCTCATCTCTCCTTGCAAACTATATATCTCTTGTTTCCTTCTCTAGTGTCTGACAGGAGACACTTTTGGGCTACTTATGGGATCATTCGATGCATAAAACTTCCTTCCCGAGTAAGGAGGTGAGTGGAATCCATGAGCTCTGCTAGCACTTCTAGAATAACCATCTCTTACACAAGCATCTCCTCTTTCTTGAAACCTTCCTTCTTCCTATTTTCTTGAGTTCGATTCCTTCTTCTTTTGCCTCTACAATTGATTTCAACTCTGCAACACTCAAGCATTTATCTGAATTTTCTCTCTCATCATTCTCTTGTTGTTTTCTTTGTAGCTCTTCACTTCCATATTCAATCTTCTTACCATTTCTATCAACGTTTCTTGTTATCCTTTTTCCTTCCATCCGTTGGACTCTGTCTCTAGATTACTGATTCTTGTATTCTAGCCTTCGACCTCCTTTTCATGACTAGAGGATCCCTTGCCTTCTGGCATTTACTTAATATGCATCCTGAGCTGATGCACTTAAGCCTTTTAATTCTGCAAAATGTGCAAGCGACCATTTTATCAGAATTATGTGTATGATAGAAAAAATTGCCAAATCATGCTAGAAGTCTCTTTCTTGTTTATGGATATCATATCCCCATTCTCCAAAAATAACAGTTTCCTGTTATCCCTTTCTAACACAGATTTCACCCTATGCAAGTGCTTCCTTCAAACCACCTCCCAGGTGAGCATGACTAGAAACCACAGATAAATCCTCCCTTAACACTTTTTTGTCTCAGAGACAACAAATTCATCCCTTAGCCTTCCTTCCTCAGCTCTCAACCTACATATGACGAAGGCCATGACCCTGTGCTTAGCTGAAAAAGTGTTGGTCCAAATATTCAGGACTTTGAAGCTTTTAGCCAGGACTAGATGAACGGTCCTCATCCTCTTTCACGATCAACGATTGATATATTCTTTGGGACTCTTCACTTCGGGAGTCTCAACTTTTCTTTATTTCCTCCTCTCGGTACGCATTTACCCAAGGTTCCTAATCTGTCGACATGTGTCCTCCCACGGATCAATGACTATGAATTTTTTCGGTGTTTCGGGCTTCAGAAGTTTCAAAATTCCCTCATGCACTTTCTCCCAGAGTGCTTTTACCTGCATTAGACGATCCCTCGATGCATGTCCTCTGGAATTGACGATCAATATATACTCCAGCCTTTGGGCCTTTGAGATTTTTCGACCCAAACAACATGTCACTTCCTTCCCTTCTGGAGTGCCCGGTCTTCTGGACTGCACGATCTATCACCATGTTAAAAAATGTTGTAAGCAGACACGTGGCCCAATCAGGTGGGTGACATATGTCACGTTCTAATAGAATTTTCAATGTTCCAAATGCCCAAAAATTACTAACACGTGGAACACATCCCATGTGTCCACATCAACCCCGGTGACATCATTGTGCCTTATCACTTCAACTATTCAGGCTTCGGGGCTTTAGGAGTTTTCAAACTAGCACACTTCCAGTTCTCCTGAACTCTGAATTCCTGAACTGTCTAATCTGTCGCCACATGTCCTCCTGGATCAGATGAACAAGTTTCACTTCGGGTCTTCACTCGGAGTCCATGGATCTTCTCCACGTGTCCTCCTAAATCTGGAAACTATCATTTATTTGGGGCTTTGGACTTTGGAGATCTCAAACTTCAACCTTTTTCCTTGAAAATATTTTTATCCAAAGTTCATGATCTTCTGATACATGTCCCCTGCAGATCGACATCCATGATTCCTTCAGGACTCAGGACTCCGAAAATCTCAAATTTCAAACTTATTTGGCCCCACTGGATTTTATCCGAAGTCATGGATCTGGTGTTATCGGACTAATCGGTAGGTGAAGACACTAATAGATCTCCCTAGATCCACCTGGATCTAGAACAAAACATGACAGGACATGACTCTTTCCCTAAGTTATGACCATTGGATTAGCTAGTAAGGAGGAATAAGTGACATATCTTTGTATTGCTTCCTTAGGTCTCTGTTGCTCCCGCTTTGCTCCGGCGCTCTCGTGAGATCAAGTCTGAGACAACACAAACCAACCAAAGTGAAGATAGCAAAATGTATCCAATTGTAAACTTATGCATATGATCAAGGAATTAAACAATAAAGTAATAATGACTTTATGGGACAAGGACATGTCGTTATATCATATTAATTGAAAGTAGAAGATACAACCTGATCGCCTTGATGTTGCAAGCTTCCTTTCAATGGCTCTTCATTCCAACACACACACTTGTTATGTACTTGCATGAAGAAGATCCAATTCCTCTTGATAGACCTACTAGAGTCTCCAAGCTTCTGTTCAAGCATGGTTCTTCACACAATTCCTTCACCAATTCTTCAATTAATCTTTCTTAACATTTTCCGTGAGAATCCTTTCAATATATATGAGAGGGTGAGATGGTTACATGGATGAGAATGATCCCACCAAATCAGAGAAGCCAGTAAAATGACAACCATATGAATGCCAACTCATTTTTCTAGAAGATTCCCTTCTAGAACCCTCGAGACTTCTTCTCTTTTCCAAGCTTAAAAACAAGTTCACACCCTATGTATAGAGAAACCTGCGAGAAGTTCACACCCTAGATGAAGGTGGCCTGCGAGAATGGGTCATTCTTGCACCCTAGGCCATAAACAACCTGCGAAATCACTTTGAAAATATGTTTTCTGGAAGGAGATAAATGCCACTTTTCTCAGGAGAAAGTTCTTGTTGGGAACCTGAGTACACCATTGTTAATACATCACCAAGATGACCAAAATCATGTGTAACAGAATGCCCCCCAAAGTATGAGGCTGGAATCAGTGACAACCAAAATACTTTGTAAACTGCGTGTGCGTGTCGGAAATGAGGAGCACACCTAATCAAAAACCCGCAAACAACCAAGCATCTGCAAAATATCATACTAGTTTTGAGGTAGGCATTCCCATACTCAGATCATAGATAGATGACATCATAAACATAGTTCATGGCCACCAATCATACACCGTGGATCCATGCCGTCAAAATATCGCATAGCCACCAAGAATACACTGTGGATCCATGTGAGAATATTCAAATTAAGACGACATAGCCATGAGACATACAAAGTGGATCTATGTTTCATCAAATCATACATATTCCATCGCAGCCTGGATCAAAGAGATGAGACCCAGGGTCTTCAATCGCATCATCTAAAAGTACGAATCTAATCATGTGATTACATGTGCTAAAGTTGAACATGGTAGAAGCCACTTGATTACCAGTCATTGATGAAATCGTTAACAAGTGTGAGGGAAATCACCATTAATGTCAATGAATCCCAAGTTACACCAGTACAATCCACCGAATGTGAATAAATGAGTTGAGGTCGAACATTCGATGGAATCTCCCGATCAGGGGTCAATGATGAAAACCCACTGTCGAAAGTGAGGAAACCTGTCATTGAGGCATGCAATTTCCAAGGTACTAAATAGTTTCTAAGTCTTGTTTCTGGATAATGAGCTAGATTCGACAGAACACAACTTGTCACAGGAGGGCCTTGATGTATCCCCCATCAATGACACGAAATGAGTAACATATTTTGAAGGCAGAACAGAGGATGATGTAAGTTGAACTGGACACAGGAAAGGCCGACACAGAAAGAATGGACAACTGCAGATGGTCGACTCAATAGAGGTTTTAGATGAACTTCTCTTGAACATATGAATGACACGACCAATGATTTGGCAACACTGACTTAGAGAAGACTCAAGATATGACCTTGTAGAAAGTCGAATGAAAGACAAATGGATTTCCCAAACTGGATTCAAATAATGAATAGGGGGGTGTCATGTTCAAGAGCGGCACTTACTGCCAATAATAGGAATACGAAAACATATCCCTTTCCCAAATTTTCCCCCACCATTTCTGGTGAGTACCTCTTTATTTTTACGCAAGTTTGAGGAGGATAACATATGCTTGTTGATGTAAGATCATCCTTCGGACGAGTCCCTCGTAGTATGTTTAACGAACCCTAGGAAGGAGTGGTTTGGTCCCATTACAGGTCTTTCAATGTTTGTTTAACGAGTCCAAAGATAGAAAAATCAAAGTTTTTTCATAAGTATAGAGTCTGAAAAACACTCAAAAGAGAACTCTCTCGGTTCCTTTTTTCGTAAAATAGTCTAATGAGACCGAAAAAGAGATAAATTATCACCCAACAGACCCTTTCTTCAAATACTTTAACGAGCATGAAAATAGCAAGATCGCTCGACAACCTTTTCATGTTTAGAGAGTCTGAAAAGAGCTTAAAGAGGACTCCAGGGGGTTCATTTTTCATATAACCTTGTTGAGCCCGAAAAAGTGATAAAAGTGTGCTCGATTACATTCTCATGTATTTTCGAGCATGAGAACGGACAAAGACCAAGCTCGAGGTTTTGTGAAAAAAACCATAAAAAACAACTTAAACATGCAATGAAAAAGAGAAAAAATATTTGTATCCCTGCGTATGGACGTTGAATTCGTCATGTCTGCAAAAGGTTGCACTCATAGGGGTATTAGGCATTAGGTTTGATAAAATAAAACAATTATAAAAACCAACAAAAATGGTAAAAAGTAAATATAAGTGGGTAATAGTTCTTTTACCATAGTCATTGTAACTTTGCCAAGAGTTTAGCCCAAAACCCCCCTTTTGCCCTTGAATTTTGGTGCTTGATTGCGGAAGGTACAAACAACCATTTGGTGAACCGTCTCTGGCAGTGAGGTAAGCTCCTTGTCTTCTATCTTTTCATGGTTCAATTTTTTGTTTTCATTGGCAAAATTCAAGTTTTTGAGCTTGTTTTAGGGATAAAATTTGTGCTCAGGCATTCTCGCTGGCTAACCACACGGGACCTGTGAGAATGCATGATTGTCGCAGGTGGCCCCACAAGCACCTGCGAGAACCTCGCACTTTGCCAAAGGGGCACCTGCAAGAACCGCAAAATGAAAAATTTCTTTTATGTTTGCTCAATGAAAAATGTACCCAGGCTTGAAGAGAGTTGTTGACCTTCTTCTTATGGTTCTTGTGTAGGCATTTGGCCGTCACCATGGTTCTAGAATGGCATGAAAGAGAGCATGAAGAATATGATGCTATTTCTGGGAATAACCCGGGCACCGTTGCCACTTTGTGAGATTGTGGTCTCCTGAAATTCTTTCGGATCCTGGGTATGAGGGCCCAAGTCAGGCTGTTGGAGTACCTCATTCATATGTAGGACGTGGACCAAAAATTATTCCACGTAGGGGTACACACATTGTCCTTGGATATCGAGGACATTTATTTCCTGACAGGACTGTCGCAGCGTGGGTACCACGCTAGCTTGACTGGTAGCCGAGGTGGTGGGTTGCCTATGTGTGAATACTGTCATCGGTACTGTGTTCCAGAGGCGGAAAGAAGCAAAGGAAAAGTGGCCATTTGGGGGGTCAAGGATTTGACCCTTCGCACTATTTTTTTCACCATTTCTTGTATGGATGGGAGCGCTGCTCCATACATGTCTCTCAAGAGCTAATTTCAGTACGCCATAGAGCGTACTGAGCCTTGGGTCTTTAACTGGGAAGACACAGGCCTTCGTAGCGTGAAGAGGCAATTGACTAAATGCAGGAGAGGCAACCTGAAGCAATTCGGGTATGGGTCATTGTTGGTTTCCTTATTTCTTGAGAGGTTTCCCTTGCTGAGGTTGCAGGTTGAGTGGGGTCTATTGGCTCCAGAGTTTTCGAGGATGCTGAGGTGCTGTAACCTCATGGCCCGACATGTAGCTGGACCAATCATCAAATACAATGATTCCTTCTTTGACTGGTTGCGACCACAGATGTTGATGGTCGATGATTATGCCTATGCCAGGTTGAACTTCCGAGGGGATCCGGACTTGGCCCTACCCAAGGATGCTCAATGGGGAGATCTATGTAAGAAGTACACATTTTTTACTTTTTAAATGTTTTTGTGAATTTTATCATATGAAAATGTTTTTATGTTTGTCTAAGGTCTAAATACAAAAATTCTTCTTTGATGACACAGACGTGGGGCCTTATCGACCTCCGGGTACTTCTCCTATTCAACAACAAGGAGAGGTGGCTCTAGTGCCACGATGGGATGCTAAAGATTATGAGGCAGTGGAACAAAACTTAGAGGGTTTGACTGAAAACATTCCAGACATGCCTCTTGGAGAGGTCTCGTGACGTTACTAGCGTCATACGGTGGGCGTGTCAGATTCTATTGGCCGATTGCTTCATAGTATTTCCTGGGTAGTCATGTGTTACCATGAATGTCATCCATGATGTTACTTTGTAGAAGCTATGAGCTTCAGATTTTGAAATTTTGGTCTTTGGATAGAATTTTTTTGTAAAAAACAAATTGATCATTATATATACATATGGCTTCTACCGGCTTATCTTGTGTTGTGTGATACTTGTGATGTGATTGATTTATAAATGACCCAAATGTCTATCTAATACTTAATTAGCTAATGAATCAGTTAATGTATTTAGACATCTAGGAATATGTTGATACTCAATATAATCAAAATAATGTTCCAAGAGGCGAATTCGTAAATATACCCCTAACAAAGTAGGACTTCGAATAGCATAGACATTACTTAACTGTAGTACTACGAGCTACGAATCAAGTCGCACAACCAAGAGACAGATACTGAGCGAGATAGAATCAATCAATAATTCGATAACGACACTATACTCTGCAATATTGTTCATCGCACGGCCGATTCACAAACCTCGTAGAGTGATGAGTTCGTTTGTAGTGGCGTAAATTGCCCACGCAACAGAAGCGAGGTTCTGAGTACTACGACTAGTGCCATCAGTGAAGCCAATGTGGGGTAGCGAAGACTCTGACATCTAGAAATCAAACACAACGTCACATAAGGGCAGAGACCAGATAACAAAAAAAGCATACTACAGTAACACACAAGAAGTATGATACAATAAAATACAAGTACTCGTGCACAGGTGATCTTATGCATAGTACTTCTTTAAGTACAACCCATTTCTGGGTTCACTCAAAGGGATACTGTCGTAATCAACTAACTCATAAGATCCTTTCTCCAAAACTCGTCTAACGATATAAGGACCTTGCCACATGGCTTCAAATTTTCTATCTCCTAGCATATATTGATCTTCTTCATAAAGGAGAACCAGATCTCCTTCGGAGAAAATGCGGGGCCTGACATGTTTGTCGTATTGGGCCTTGACACGTTTCTTCTAGGCTTCTATGACTAGGGTAGCATCGCATCAAGTTTCGTCTAATCACATGAGATACAATAGATGTTCTTCCTCTACAGAAGTGTTTGGTAGGAGTTTGATGGTTAGTTTTAAAGAGGGTATCTCGCATTCAATCGGGAGGATGGCTTATAGACCATAGACTAACCGAAAAGGTGTAAACCCAGTAGTGGACTTAACAGACGTCCGGTAAGCCCACAATGTTGAAAACAATATTGTGTGCCAACTTGTTTTGTGAATCCTTATCATTCGTCGAAGCATGGTTATGAGAACTTTATTAATCACTTTGACTTGGCCGTTGGCTTGTGGGTAATAGGGCATTGAGTTTTCATGGCGAAGACCCAACTTTTCAGTGAGTTTGGACATCATGAAGTTTCTAAAGTGGCTACCATGATTAGTGAGGATAGCATGATGAACACCAAAACGAGCTATGATGTGATTGAAAATGAATAATGTTGCAGTCTTTCTAGTATTGTCAAATGTCGGCATCGCCTCAGCCCATTTCGTAAAATAATCTATGGCTACAATAATGTATCCATGCCCCTCGGTGGAGTCAGGGTGATAGGTCATGAAATTGATACCCCATTTCGAGAAGGGACCAACGAATATCACAGGGTGAAGAGGAGTAGGATGTGATCCTATCTTATGATTATAGGTCTGGAAAGCGTGGCATTTTTGGACGGCGATTATGCAATCATTAAATAAAGAAGGCCAAAAATACCCTGCTCGTAAGATCTTCTGGGCAGTAGCATACTCGGACATATGACCACCACAGGCTCTAGAATGGCAGTCATTTAAGGCTTTCTCATCTTCGTCGAATGTGAGGTAGCGTAAAAAAACTGATTCAATCCCATGACGATAAAGAGTATCCCCGAGGATAATTATTGACGGGCTTGGTAGTGTATTCGATGCTGGTTAGTACTGGACAAATTGGGCTGGAAAGTCTGGGTTTGGAGATATATGATGATATCACCATACCAAAGATCATCAAAACTAATGAGGAAAAGGCATTCATCAAATAATGAATCAGCTACTACATTTTTCGTTTTAGAGTAGGGAAAGTCGCATATCAACTCAGAAAACACTAAGGACTTCTTGGACTTAGATCGTTCGAATTCCAAGTCAAACTCCTGTAGTATCATGATACATTTGGAGTATTTTCCCCCTAGCAATTGACGTGTGAGAATGTGTTGCATAAGGTTGCAGTTAGAAATTACCATAGTCTTGCGAGAGAGGATATAGTGCCAGAAACGTTGAACTGCTTGGACGACTGTCAAGGCCAGTTTTTCAACATGTAAATACTTGGTTTCGGTAGGTGTTAGACTTCGACTCAAGTAATATATAACGTGTTCATCATGAGAATCATCCTCTTGGATGAGAACCATAGAGATGGTGTAATCCGAGGCTACGAGGTAGAGGAAATAATTGCGATTGTAATTGGGGGGGAAGAGAAGCGGAGCATGTGTCAGGGACAGTTTCAAAGATTCGAAGGCTTTGTTGGATATGGTATCCCATATGAACTCAGACCCCTTTTTGAGTATTCATGTAAATCCAAGAGTTATCTCGGCGTAGTTCGGGATGAAATGACAAAGAAAGTTTTCTTTCCCTTGCAAACTTTGTAACTGGAGAAGTGTAGAAGGAGGAGGGAGATTGAGAATCGCCTTGAACTTTAAAGGATCTACCCTGATCCATTGATGTGAAACAATAAAGCCTAGAAGTCGGTCAGATTCTACGCAGAAAATGCATTTGTGAGGATTCAAGCATACATGGTAAAACCAACAGCGGAGGAAAATGGCTCGGAGGTGGATTGGAGGATCGACCCGGCACATGGAATGAGCGGGTAAGTCATCAAGATATGGTTGCATGATGTGCTTGATATCATGGAAGGCATAAGACATAGCGCGCTAAAAAGTTGTGCCAGCGTTCTTTAGATCGAAAGGAAGTTTCCGATAGGTGAAAGTGCCCCAAGCACAAATGAAAGTGGTTTTGTGTTGATCCTCGGGAACAATATTGATTTGATTATATCCGAAGAAATGAAAGGGGTAGGAAAGTGTTCTTTAGGACAAGCTTTGTTAATATCCCTATAATCAACGCATACATGGATTGTGCCTTGTTTCTTATCGATCAGGACAAGAATGGAAACCCATCTTGATAGCAGCCGCTTTACGTGGGTGAACTGGACGAAGGTGTTGCCAAACAGGTTTAGCATATGGTTATGTATTAATTTCATGTATCACAATGTCGGGGTCGATACCTGGAATTTATTCATAGCTGCAGGCAAAGACGTCACAAAATTATTTGAAAAGTGACTTGTAGGTGACGAGTTCATTAGGAGAACACGAAGCTCCGATATGCACATTTTCAACAATTCCAGGATTGATGGATATGTCAAGGGTAATAGTGGGTGAGATATTTCTTAAGTTCCCTTTGGAAAACACATCGTGTGTGGACTCGGGAATGGTTGAAATGATGACAACAGTCGATGGGGTTGAGATCCATTGGTAGCTCTCGATGGTGTGTTGTTCCAGGAAGAGGATGGAACGATGATGGCCATCGTTCCAGGGGGTGTCTTCCATGACAGACATAATCATCTCGTCTATGGGAAAAATGATGCAGAAAGGATTTGGAGATAAATCACCAAGAGAGGGGGTAGAAGGGGTTGTTGATTGAATGGCCTGATAGGCGGATTCAATCGGACTCAAAGACATTTCGTCTCCATAACGAAGATGATCGTCAGGGTTGGGTAGCATCCATGGGTCGTGAGACGCAGGGGTTCTGTGAATCGAGGTGGAGATCATGTTGATTGAAGCGACAGACGAGTGTGGAAAAAATGCACGCATGGAATCGATCTAGCTACGACCAAGTAGAAGATTATAATAGAGAGGAGCGTCAAAGACTTCCACTTCGACTTGGACCGTTTTTCCTTCTAGCATGATTGGAAATGAATGAAGGACACCGTAATGCTTAAAACTGGATCCATTGAAGGCTTGGTGTGTGTTATGGGATTCATTCAAAGAGGGAGATATGATGGCTTTCCAGCAGGTAACAGACATGACACACGTCGAGGCACCCTCATCGATAACGGTTCTACAAATGTTTTTGTCGGAGACAATCACTTGGATTTGGAATGTGAGTTGAGGGGGTAACCTTGGAATGTGATCTTCCAAGTAAAAAATTATTAAATTCATATATGTCGGGTCGATTCCACTGATAGATTTCAACAGTGCCTTCCATTGTGTGGGACAACTTTGAAGGACTTCAAGGGCTAACATCGTGGAAGTTGTTTGGGCCAGATCTTCAACAATGTTGTAGTTCTGGGTAGCACGAGCATGAGGATTGAAAGCCAATTTTTGAACAACCCCCTTTGGAGGGGGGTGAAGAACTATGTCAAGGCTCAGTCGTTTCGAGATGAAGAGGACCATTGGTAGGTGGAGTCATGGGAGATGGTTGGACCAATGAAGGAGGTATAACATCAATCTTCTCCTTAGAAGGAGCCTAATCTTTGTCTTGAGTGGTAAGTGCAATGTCATTCTTCTTTGAATCGCTAGTACACATTAATACATAGGACGTAGTGGAAGGGGAAGGTTGGTCATGAATGACCAATTGGGCTTGTTGTTGAGAGGGGAAGGGTTGGGACAAAACGGCCGAAGTGGGTGGTTTCGAGGCCCCTTGAAGGAACTTAGTAACTTCAACACGCCGTGGACAATCCTTCGTGTAGTGATCATCACCACATATAAGACAAGGGTATTGAGGTTTGCGCTTATCCCTATCGTCAATAGGTAGAGTTTTGGTTCTCTTTGCTTGTGAAGTATTTTTTTCCTCCTTATTCTTACCCTTTCCTTTTCTGGATTTGTTTTTACTAGCTGGGGTAGATTGGACAACATTTACCTCAGAAGTCTTGCCAGTGGGAGGGGTAGGAGACTGAGCATTTTGAACATTAGAAGAAGTGGGTTTGGGGTTGTTTCTTGAGGTAGAATGTGGTTGGGCATGGAAAGTGCCAATCACATTGTCGGTTGCATGAGAAGAAGTTGGAGTAGTTGAAGTGGCGGAAGTGGAAGGATGAGGTGCATCAAGGAGTAAATCGTAAAGAGCACCCATATGTGAGTAAACTAGTCAAGGTATTGCGCATGACTTATGGCCTGTTCTTCCTTGACAACTCCACCCATGGTGATGTCTTGACCGATTTCGTTCACAAATGATTTGGTGAACCACTCTACCGACAACTGATCAAGAAGTTCGAGTTTGATGAGACGTCATCTCCATCGCCACTCATGAATGTGATCGGATATATGAGTGGCTTTGTTTTGTTTGAAAGAACTCAAAATCTTGGTCCTTGTTTCATAACGGATCGGTAACTGGTAGTGGGTGAGGAAAGCCATAGCGAGGGTGTTGAAGTCGATGAAGAAACCTCATGGTAATTCTATATACCACTTCACGGCAGAACCCGTGAGAGTTCTTTGAAAAAGACGTAAACAAATAGAGTCATCCATCAAGGAGTTGGATGAGCACCAGAGGTGAAAAGTCATCACGTGATTGTTCGGTTCCTCTCCCACTTTTCCATTGAATTTATGGATGTCATATGGTAGCTTGGCTGGTATAGTGGGCCATTGGGGAGAGTGATGGATTGGATCGTTTAAAATCCTCAACAGATCCAGGAGGTCGAAAGTGGCAATGAAGGGTAACTGTCTATTCACATGCGGGTACTGGTGTCTTTGGGGAGGGAGTCTCATTAGAAAACCAGTGGGACCATAAGCAGTATGCATACAATGTGAAGACCTAGGTAGATTTGGTGGTTGTTGTGGAGGAAAGTAGCTCATGGGATTGTATCCTTGAACAGGGATGTGAGTTTGAGAATTCAAGCCCCAAATAGAATTGGACGTACCTGGATATGGTTGGCCTATACTAGGGGGTATAATGGATGTAGCTGGAAGTTGTTTCCCCCCAGTCGATTGAGGATTATGTTGTATCAGATGGTTCCAATACTGGGTGAAGGATGGAGGTATGTTTTGTCCGTAGGGTGGGGTTGGTGGGGGTTGTCCTCCAATCGGGGTTTGAGTTCCAATTGGGGGTTGTGTTCCAACTAGGATTTTCCATATAAAGGGGGCTTGAGTCAAACCTCCTTGGTGAAATAAGCCACCAACAGGAATCTGGTAATTTGGTGTGAACGATAGAATGGTGCCACTAGGATTTGTGCCACCGATAGAGGATGGAAAAGGTCCTCCGAAAGGGGGTTGAGGAAGTATCGGAATGAAACCAAGAGGAGAGTGCCCATAAGAAGAGGGACCACCAGGAGTTCCGGATGGGGTTTGTGTGGGAGTGGAAATAGAAGCATTCAATGCACGGTATCCTAGTGGAAGTGTCGGGGTGACACTGGGCGAAAGAGGTGTGCCAATGGGGGCTTGACTAGCCACGGTAATCCTGGTGTGAATACTCATAGTATCTATGTAATGGACCATTTGTAAAGGGAGGGTCAATATGTGGTCGGCTCGCAGAGTGTCTGTTCCAGAAAAATAATATGCAGTAGTAAAAGGTACTTTGTCTAGGTCAAAGGTTTCGGGGAACTCATGCTCGACAGTTATATCAACACCTGCTCCAGAGCCAAAGAGATCCTGTCTAAAAACACTAGTGTCCCAAAGAGGATCTTGACCCTTGGGTCCTGGAAACGGTCTAGTAGGTGATCTAGAAGACTGAACAACTAGTTCTCCAGAAGGCGTCAATCGCATAATACGTCTCTCTGAGGTGGGGTGAAGTCGAAAGTCCTCCCGAGAATTGGAAATTCATAATCGTTCCAGAGAGTCATTTCTCTCTAGTTGTGGAGTGGTGACGTCTTGGACTCCACTCTGTTGAGGAGATCCCTCCGGTGGGTTGGTAGGAAAGGGTTGAGATCCTTCTAGATTTTCTAGAGGTAAACCCTGCATTCTATGTGAACGACATGGAGGGTCAATTGTGAACGAATTAAAACACTGGTGAAGAGAACCCTATGTTCAACTTGGGTGAACAAACAACATGCGCTAGTAAACAAAATCTAGGAAACAACACCAAACAAACAAGACCTTCTAATTGTGAAGTCACTAGTTGGTGATGAAATCCAACGTCGCAACAACGAGACGAGAAGGGGCTGGGATAGGGTGGAAACGTTACGTTGACGACCTACTTAACAGACTTACACCCTGGTGCAAGATCCCACACATAATCGTGGGTATACCCTCCAAGGATCCCGAGTGATTTTGGCCAACGTCGATTCCAAGTACCATGAAGACTTTCCCCTTCACAGTCACCTTGTGTAAGACCCTAAAAAGATAGGTCACTAAGGTTACCACCGACAACAATAAATCTTGGGGGGACAGTCGATAGTCCGATCCACACGCAAGGGCAGGGTATCTAGCCTGAAATCAACTTGAGAGTCTTCCACTCATCATTGTGGGTATACCTCCAAGTGACCCCCGTAATACATGCAATCTCTACACTGATATCAACAAAGCAGGGTGAGTAACTCTGTTAATACCAATGCGACCTCGGGTTTGACCCTTGTGTGAGAAGGGCTTCCCAGGATAAAATGTTGTAAATGGAATTTGACACTTCTTAACACAAGATGCTATTGTGTGTTTTGTGCTTTGGAGAGTATATCTCTCTGCCTATTCCAAAGCTCTAGCCTAGCTAATTGTTGGTGTAATACAGTCCTAGAAAAGAGTTACTAGTTAAATTTTAAAAATGCACAATATTATTAAGGGTTGTTGTTACTCAAGGGAAACATAAATGAAACCAATGTTGTGTGAGACTCTGACCCAACAATGCATAGATAGGAATGAAAGATATCAATTTTAGTTCGATGAATCCTATGTACAGGAGGGAAAGAGAAGTTTTCCGGAACAATCTTGAACTACGATATGCAATTTCCTTTAAATGCAATATCAACAAGTCACGTAACAATGAAAATTCTCTATTTGTTCTATTTCAATGATTGATTTCCAATATTTTCAAAATGAAAATGATTTTAAAAAGAAAAATGTTTTTTACTTTTCAAAAAGAGCCACCACAGTGGTGAAACTAAGGAAAACCAATAACTAATGAATAAGCAATAAACAACACCCAAACCAATCTTTCAATGAAGACAAAAATGACAAGCAGACAAGACTAGTCTTTTCAATTGCATGAGAACAATGATTTTACATGTAATGAGCAAATGAGAAAGACAAACAATCCCAAATTTCAAACCAATCACCGGCTCCTAACCAAACAAGTACTCAGATTCCAGGATCAGAGATTATATCCTTGCTAAGAAAATTCAGAAGATGAGAGTTGAGAAATAGATGGACAAGAAGAGCCTTTGATTTTCGAACACTGATCATGCAAAAAATCTGAAGTCAAGAAAAAATCAATCAGTGGCCCAAGAAGTTATTTTTAGACACACATACAGATCTAAGCATCTGAGCATACAAAAGTCTGAATTCCAAAAAAAATTAAAAATGGGTTCGCAGGCTATCAGTAATGTACAGTGCGAGAATGGATCATTCTCGCAGGCTAGTCACAAGGAGAGTGCAAGAATCTTTCACTATACTGAAAGGTAGGGTGAGAACTCAAGGGGTTCTCGTAGGCCACTGAGGGGTTCAGTGCGAGAAGGCATGAAACTAGGAAAAAATTTGGAAAAAGACAAAAAAATTGAAGGGACTTCTGGACCCAGAGAGTCTTTCAGGGTTTCCTGAAGACTCAGAGATTGATAGAAATGAAGAAAGGTAAAGCAAGAGCAAATGGCCAAGGAAACACACCAAAAACCACTAAAAAATGGGTTTCATCCCCAGTGGAGTTGCCAATTTTGTTATTGAACTAATTGGTAGGTGCGGACACTAACAGATCTCCCTAGATCCACCTGGATCTAGAACAAAACATGACAGAACATGACTCTTTCCCTACGTTACGACCATTGGATTAGCTAGTAAGGAGGAACAAGTGACATACCTTTGTATTTCTTCCTTAGGTATCTGTTTCTCCCGCTTCTCTTCAATGCTCTTGTGAGATCAAGTCTGAGACAACACAAACCAACGAAAGTGAAGATAGAAAAATGTATCCAATTGTCAACTTATGCATATGATCAAGGAATTACACAAGAAAGTAAGAATGACTTTATGGGAAAAGGACATGTCGATGTATCATATTAATTGAAAGTAGAAGATACAACTTTATTGCCTTGATGTCGCAATCTTCCTTTCGATGGATCTTGGTTCCAACACACACACTTGTTCTGTACCTGCATGAAGAAGATCCAATTCCTCTTGATAGACCTACTAGAGTCTCCAATCTTTTGTTCAAGCAATGTTCTTCACACAATTCCTTCACCAATTCTTCAATTAATCTTTATTAACCTTTTCCATGAGAATACTTTCAATATATAGGAGAGGGTGAGATGGTTGCATGGATGAGAATGATCCCACCAAATCAGAGAAGCCAGTAAAATGACAACCATACGAATGACAATTCATTTTCTAGAAGATTCCCTTCTAGAACCCTCAAGACTTCTTCTCTTTTCCAAGCTTAAAAACAAGTTTGCACCCTATGTATAGAGCAACCTGTGAGAAGTTCACACCCTAGATGAAGGTGGACTGCGAGAATGGGTCATTCTTGCACCCTAGGCCATAAACAGCCTGCAAACTCACTTTGAAAATATGTTTTCTGGAAGGAGATAAATGCCACTTTTCTCAGGACAAAGTTCTTGTTGGGAACCTCAGTACACCATTGTTAATACATCACCAAGATGACCAAAATCATGTGTAACATCTGGTGACATGTGGCTCTCGGCCTATTAATGGATGATATCTTCTTAGATGATCGGACTATCAAGGTTTTCTCCAGATATATGGGCTTTAGGAGTCTGAAACCTCAACTAAAAATATATCAAACAGATTCCTCTAAAGTTACTAATCTGCTGACATATAACCTCTAGGCAATCGACGGTTAGTATCTAATTTGGAAAATTTGACAGTCGACGTTTACTTCGGGTCTCCAGCTCTCTGGGCTTCAGGAGTCTCAAATCTCAACTTCTCCTCACTTGCTCTTTCCTACATTTCTTTCACCCAGAGCACGCGATCAGTTGATGCATGTCCTCCTATGGATCGATGGTCCCCAACTACTTTGGCTATTCATATTTTCAATTTTTGAGCCCTGCCTGTCACATTGGTGTATGCCTTTCAATTTGTAAGGGCATGCATAAAAAATTTGCAGTAACCCACTTTCCACCCTGCAATTCCCCTGATGCTGACACGTAACTCCCCAGGGAAACCGTGGTTTGGATTATGGGACCACCTTGGGAAATTATCTCCTGTGCAACTCGGTTCCCCGCAATGCCTTTTGGTCGTTGATCTCTCTCTCTAATGGGATCTGATGGTCGCAACCTTAACCTTGCTTCCTTTTCATCGGATGACCCATGTTTAGCTATCCTTCAATCCAACAATCCCAGATCTCTCTGATCCTACTGTGGAAATCGTTCCCAAATTAAAAAGGAATGACCATGATCTTTCAAACCCTCACAGAGGTTCTATGACGTTTTGTCTCTTGTGTAGCATCTGCGATACCATTCCTCTTTTGATTTTCAACTTCATGATCAAAGTTCAATCTTGACCATGATATTTTGATCAACAGACCCATCCCGTACTGGCCTGGTGTTTCAACCAGAATCTCTGATACTAATCTGTAACATACTCGACCACCCACATGCTAGGTACGNTATTTATTAAGGATGCATAAGATAACATATTTAATGACATGCACAACAATATACAACAAGCATGCAAGATCTAAATATTATTTTAAACGATAATTAAATATACAGAGAGAAAATAAATTCATATACATGTAAATGACAATTAAACTACATAGAGAAATACATTCATACAAAGATGGTAATATCACGACAGAGAGCACTTATATTTATGAAAGACGACACTGACTAGATGTAGACTAAGGACGTTTGACCCAACTGTAGACACTATTTCTCTAAATCCCAACAACAGTGTCACCCCTGAGCTAGGGCTATGAATCCACAAGGATGGTTCCATAGTGTAATTAGGTTCCCAAACTAGTCAGCTCTCAATCTCTCACAGGTTTCCCAACACCCACAACAATCCAAGTACCCATATCTCTTGTACCTAGCCTATGCCACCCAAGAGAATGGACCTCCACCCTTCTCTGCCACGCAGTCCCTCAGGAAGTCCTTCTCCTTTCTGCTAGGGCTTCCAACACAGCTAGTCCAGAATCTCAATGTTGTAACTCTCAGGGCTCGCACTTGTGAGAGAAAAAGGGAACATGCCAATGAATTTCAGACATGTAGGCCCTAGGTCATGGTTGGATCACACCAACAACCACTGCAACCAACTATCTCATGGCTAAGTTATTCAACAACTCTATTTCCTTTGCCAAGCCAAGATGTAGGTGATGATGGATCCATGGATGAGTCAGGGGGGTGCATGGGAGTGCGTGCATGGGAGTGTGTGAGGGAATAATGAGTGAGGGAACGAGAAAAAAAGGAACAATTCATCATTCCAACCATCCCATCAGACCAGAGGCAGGTTTAAGTAACCTTGTGGGGAAAACAAGAACCTCCTGTCCTTCCCCAAGAAATTCACGTAATCGATCCCCTCCCTTAGACAAAAGGGGTAATAAGAAAAAATAGGAATAAACACTTAGTCCCTCAAGCTCCCTCTCTTGTGGAATCATAGCCCTCTATAACTCTAGTTCTTGTCCATCAAGAAGCCAACAATGTATTTATTATTATTCATGATCAAAAAATTACATTTCTTGGGCATACTGGCCCTTCAATAATTGTTTGGGCACTCTTGCCTCTTAGAATTGTAACAATACATTATTTAAAATGGGGGTTCAAAAACCAGGGGTGTTACAGACCATCAAACAAATAAAAAATGAAATAACTAGGCTAAGAATAGGAGATAATTACATGCCAAACCAAATAATTCCAATTCACGAACAAAGGAGGAAACATCTCCCTGAAAACAGGGTCAGATTCAAGAATACTAAAGACCCATCTAGATGAAGGGTTCCCAGATAGACCACTCCAAATGCAAATTTTTTGGATGATGTTTGTGACGAGCAATCGACCGAGAAAGAACGTTATTACTTACGTCATGAATGCTCTGAGACAGTGAAAACGAATGGTTACGAGGCATCCATGTACATATATGGAGAGGGAGATAACGATCCTAAATCGCAAGAAATCATCACCGAGACAAGAGGATTTGTAAATAGACCCAAGAATAAAGGTGACTCCGACAAAGAAAAAAAAGGAAAAAGAAAAAGAAAAAGCTAGTGAAAAAATTTTCATCGTGTGATTTTTGCAGTCATTTCCATTTGTTGTGGTTTACCCCTAGCCATAGAGAGATTTTCCTCGTAAAAAAAATATCTTCCCAATTGGCGCAATACAAGAAGCATAAGAAATTTTTAATGTAATCTTATTTGTTCTTTGCAATAGCACATTGCTATCAGTTCCTGAGATTGTCTATCTACAATAAGGTAAACTATGAGTTTGACCCAGTAACCTTTTGGTATCAATCATTGTGGAGGCACAAGGACTCCCAACACTTTTATGAAGTCTTTAATGATTTTGTCTCAGTTTTCAAAGAATTTTTGTTTTGAAAAAACCCTCCCTAGATGTTTGACCAGGAGAGTAAGTTCCTCGACAGGAAGGGGACACTAGAACAAATGGAATATTATAATGTTATAAGGATTTTTGGATCCAAATAAAATCCTTCCTTAATTCCATATTACATAATTGACAGAATGTTTGTTGCTGAGATAGCAAGGTAGTACACCTATTGGTTTCATTTTTCCATGAAAAGAGAAAAAAAGAATTCATACCTCTGCCTTGGAAAGTCAGGGATTTGATATTTAGGAATATGAACAATATTGATGAATTCGCAGGCCACTTCCAAAACCTCAATTTGAAATATGTTGAAAAAGTAAAACGGTTCGACAAGGTTAATATTGTCTAGATCAACAGAATAAAAAGGTCAAGATTGAAGTTGGACTAGTACAAGGGAACCATCACTCGAAGTAAAAGTAAAAAACTCTTTGTCCCTATAAGTGAAAAGTCGGATTTTGTAACCTCCTCGAAAATGGCAGCAAGAGACGAACAACCTCAGATCGAACATCATGAGGAGAGACAAGGAGGAGAAAGAGATGTTGCAAGAAACCAAGGAATCCCAGGGTTTGGAAGTAGAAGTAGGGTAAGAGATCCTCCTCTTAATCTCATGGGTGAACAACACGAAATACTAGTTCTCCCCAAGGGAACCTTGAAGTAATTTTCTTGAGATGGTACAATTGACGCAAAGATGCATTTGCATTTATTTCTTGACATTTGTGGCTACCACTGAGTCGAACATGATGACGTCATGGTGAGGTTATTTTTGAAAAAATTATCATAAAGAGCTTATGAATGGTATAAAACATTTACCATTAGATCCATTCGCTTGTTTAATGATCTCGAAGTTATGTTCCTTAATATGTTTTCCCCCCCAATTGCCTACCATACCCTCCTGAAAAACTTCACCCAGATTGGGTTTAAGGAAGAATGAAAGGATATGAGATTTTAATCTCAGGTTCAATAAGACTTTGAGTAGAATCCTAGAAGACAAAACACCAAATGACCCAATCATCCTCAGTTTCTATAAGAATTCAATGCCCCTGAATGTGAAATATGCCATCAAAATATCCTAGATGGATACCCTGGAGGAAGAAATGACTAAGGCTATTGAGATGGAAAAACTTATGATTGAAACAGGCATCGACCCTGACATTATATTGGGAAAATTACAAAGAAAAATGGGGGGATTGAATATCGATAATCAAGGATCTTCTAGTTTGAGAAGAAACAAATATTTTAAACCTCAAGAAACTTAGAATCAACTGGAGAGAGGATGATTTTTTAAGGGAACCATACCTGACATAAACGTTGACCCTACAACAGCACAAGAAACAAAGCAAAGAATTTATATTGCGCAGATGAATAGGACCATCAAACAAATGAAAAATGAAATAACCAGGTTGAGAAGGGGAGATAATTACATGCCAAACCCAAGAATGTCGATTCCTGAAAAAAGGAGGAACCCTCCCCCCAAAAACAGGGTCATATTCAAGAATATTAAAGACCCATCGAGACCAAGGGGTCCCAGACAGCCCACTCCAAATGCGGATGTTTTGGATGATGTCTGTGATGAGAAATTGACCGAGAAAGAAGGTTATTACTTACCTGATGAATGCTCTCAGATAGTGCATATGGATGGATGTGAGGCATCCATGTACATATATGGAGAGGGAGATAACTATCCTATCTTGCAATAAAAAATCTCCCAGAAAACAGGATTTGTAAATAGACCCAAGAATAAAGGTGACTCTGACAAAGAAAAAGAAAAAAAAAAGAAAAAGAAAAATCCAGTGAAAAAGTGTCGAATGAGAAGGTGATAATTGGAACCACAAGGAAACCCGTAGTGACAAGCTCAACTCAAATGCTGTACAATGTCATGGAGGAATTAATTAAACTGAGGATAACCTTGCCTTTCATAGAAGTGGTGAAGATTCCTCAGTAGGAGAAGGATATCTTTAAATTGTTGGATGATCCATAGGAAAGAATCGAAGTTTTTGTTACCACTCCAAAACAGAACCAAAGCCCATCGACTGCTAAGATGAGAGGTAAAATTACACCCTTCTGCATATCAATTGAAAACCATGATGTTGCATTGCATAATTGTTTAGTTGATACTGGTGCGACAAATAAAATAATTCCACATGCGGTCATGGAAGCATTGGGCATGATTTGTGTTGGATTACTGAGAGGGGGGGTGAATCAATAATAGAGTAATCTAATCCTTTTTAACCATATAATCCAAGTGTTATAACAATGTAGCATTACCATCCAATAACTGTAGAGTATATAAGAAATGAACAAATGAACAATAATGCACATACAAAGTACACCAGTGTTTTACATGGAAACCCAAAGCGAGAGAAAACCACATAATCCTTTTCCTTATATGTCTTGAAGAATTACATTCATTGGAATCACCAACTTCCTTTGTTTTCCAGCTGCAAGTGGAAGGAGGCTCCAACCCCCTATTTTTGCAGGCTACAACTTGAGGGAAGCTCCAACTCACCAATTCATTGGATACAACCAGAAGGAAGGTACAACCCTCTATGATCTTCGACTACAACCGAAAGGTGTCTACAACCACCTGTCCTTGCCTCGTCAAACCTCCATGAAGTAGAAGTAGAATGATGGAACCACTGTCACACTATCATTGTGAGATATATCACTATAAACTTGTACCAAGAAAGTTGAACCATGCATCAACCATGCATGAACCTGTACCTCAACTTGTAATCAACCTGTACCATAAACAAGTGCATCAACCATGCACCAACCTATACCAAACAACCTGTAATCAACCTGTACCATAAACAAGTGCATACAAACATGTACCAAGTATGTACCAATCATGTATCAACTACTCATCAACTATGACTCATCAAGATGTACCAACATTATCAACTATACACCTCATGTATGTGCCAACTCATCAAGTACTTGTCTCAACCATGTACCCAACATGTACCTCAACTAAAATTCCTCATCATTTTCATCATCCAAATCTGATTTGTAAATCTGTAATAGACCTGGTGCATATGATCACATACCTTCAAACCTTCCTTAACTTTAACAACAAGAGACTAGCATTTTCATCAAACTTTTATTTAGTCTTACATGACTAGTTTTGGATTAGTCAACAACCCTAACTTGAAATAACTATAAGCGTGTACCTGTAATGAATAAAGATATGAAAATACTACAAAATGTTCTTCAATGTTTTTTATGCAACTCCTCTAGGTTCCACTACTTGGAACCTCTCAGAAAAGGAGTTATAGAAAAAATGGCATACCTTGTTGAATTTTGGGTTATTCTAGAGAGAAAAATTGTAGAGTGTGTTGCTCACAGAATATTTGTTGTATGGATCTAAATTTTTTTACATAGAATACTAAAGCCTGTACTCTAACAAAAACATTTTGTCTTACTTAATTTGGATTTGTTATGAATAATTTATGACGTTTTTACCCGAAATACCTATTTTAGACTAGTTTCAGGACTAGCCACAGACCCTATTTTCCACGGAGTGTAACCACAAAACTACAACGACCCACAAGAAGAAATTCA
>SNQJ01S0054836.1:66819-98565 GCA_010110895.2 Picea sitchensis | reverse complement strand
CAACCATGCACCAACCTATACCAAACAACCTGTAATCAACCTGTACCATAAACAAGTGCATACAAACATGTACCAAGTATGTACCAATCATGTATCAACTACTCATCAACTATGACTCATCAAGATGTACCAACATTATCAACTATACACCTCATGTATGTGCCAACTCATCAAGTACTTGTCTCAACCATGTACCCAACATGTACCTCAACTAAAATTCCTCATCATTTTCATCATCCAAATCTGATTTGTAAATCTGTAATAGACCTGGTGCATATGATCACATACCTTCAAACCTTCCTTAACTTTAACAACAAGAGACTAGCATTTTCATCAAACTTTTATTTAGTCTTACATGACTAGTTTTGGATTAGTCAACAACCCTAACTTGAAATAACTATAAGCGTGTACCTGTAATGAATAAAGATATGAAAATACTACAAAATGTTCTTCAATGTTTTTTATGCAACTCCTCTAGGTTCCACTACTTGGAACCTCTCAGAAAAGGAGTTATAGAAAAAATGGCATACCTTGTTGAATTTTGGGTTATTCTAGAGAGAAAAATTGTAGAGTGTGTTGCTCACAGAATATTTGTTGTATGGATCTAAATTTTTTTACATAGAATACTAAAGCCTGTACTCTAACAAAAACATTTTGTCTTACTTAATTTGGATTTGTTATGAATAATTTATGACGTTTTTACCCGAAATACCTATTTTAGACTAGTTTCAGGACTAGCCACAGACCCTATTTTCCACGGAGTGTAACCACAAAACTACAACGACCCACAAGAAGAAATTCATACGAAAACTACTTGGATATGTTTTCTCAATGGAATATCAATTTCATGGTCTGAATCATTCTATAAAACAAGTTATTGTGAAAATGGTGAGATGACCTGTAAATAACATACCTTAGAAAGCATCATAAAAAGAATTTATCCTCCCTCGAATTTCGACCTTGTTTACTTCACCTTCTCTCTAAAATTCATCTTAGATATCCTTTGGTTACCTCATTTAGCCGTATATATTCAATATTCTAAAGTGTGATATAAAATAAGAGAGCCTTGCCTCTTATTTATACTTTCATGTAGCTTCCTCAAGGGGTTACCTTTTAACCATCTTAACCCACTTTACTTATTTTAGGGTTAACCAACTTCTAACCACTTGTCCAATTAGAAATTTTTCCATTAAATTTATTATTCAAATAACTTATTTTGTATCCACTTTGACTTATAATACATTCATCACTTCACTTTACCTCAAGGGGTTACCTTCTAACCACTTTCCTTATTTTAGGGCTAACCCACTTCTAATCACTTGTCAACTTAGTAATCTCTCCATTAACTTTATCATTTAAATAATTTTGTTTGTATTCAGTTCGAATTATAGTACACTCATCACTTCACTTTATTATTTACCTTCTAAAAATCTCTTAAACCACTTTGACTACTTTGACCTTTTGGGGCTTCTAGATGGCTCATGAGGGTTCTCCAACTTCACATGGCCATAAATCTCTAACCGTGAGGAGTTATGTGATGTTCCACATACCACTGGAAATGGAATGACATGTACTATCCATATGGATTATTATTACCTACAAATATATCAAAACTCATACCGTTATCCATAAAAGAAACTTGGGCCCATTACCCAAACCTGGGTTCTCCAACTTCCGTCAAGTGTTGACATCAATGAAAATCAACCTTAATCAACAATCTCCCCCTTTGGCATTGATGGAAACACTCTGATGCAATACTAAAATCATGTCATGCAATAATAAAGTTATATCTCTCATGCTCCCCCTAGAATATTGCCTTTGTCCTCTACATCTGATAAATCTATCCCCCTTTGTCATCAATTGAAAAGGTATTTTTCCATCAGGGGATTCTCCCCCTAACTGAATTGTCATCTTTATGGTGCTTCCTCATTTACATCTAAGACATATAACATAATAATTCAAACTAATTCATTTTTGAGTAGAAATAACTCTGAGTCTCTGGCGAAGATACTCAAAGGATTCTCTTGGAAGTGGTTTTGTAAATATGTTTTCCACTTGTTGTTTCGTTCCCACATACTCAACTCTAATATTCTTTTCTGCAACCTGTTCTCATAGAAGGTGATACTTGATTGGAATGTGCTTCGTCTTTAAGTGCATCATCGAGTTCTTTGAGAAACTGATGGCTCTTGTATTATCACAATAGATTGGAATGGGATCATCATACTCAACCTGTATATCCATCAGAGTTTGTTTCATCCAAAGAATCTATGAACAACATGTTGATTCTGCAATATACTTTGCCTCGGTTGTAGATAAAGATACTGATGATTGTTTCTTTCTTATCCATGATACTAAACACTTACCCAATTAGAACATTGCTCCACTAGTGCTTTTTCGGTCATCAATACAACCTGCCCAATATGCATCTATGTAGGAAGTAAGTGGTAGATCCTTTCCTTTTGGATACCATAATCCAAACTCTTTTTTTCCTTTGATATATCTAAAAATCCTCTTCACTTCTAATACATGTGATTTCTTTGTTGTTGCTTGAAATCATACCACATGTCCAACTGCATGCAGTACATCTGGTATGGATGCTCTCACATATAGTAGGCTACCAATCATTGACCTGTATTTCCTCTAATCTGTAGACTTTGAATCATCATCTTTTCTTAACTTGAAACTGTTTTGCATGGGAGTGATAATAGGTTTGCATGGGAGTGATAACTGGTTTTCAATCTTTCATTCTGAAACTCTTTATCATTTCTCTGATATACTTGATTTGAGAAATAAAAATTCCTTGGTTACTTTGACGTATCTGAAGTCCTCGAAAGAAGGATAGTTCTCCAAGTAATGACATTTCAAATTCATTATGCATATCCTTTGAAAAATTGTTGCTTAACATGTCATCATCACTGCCAAAAATAATATCATCAACATAAACTTCAATTAATAAAATACTATCTTGACTTACCTTGATGTAGAGGTTGTTGTTTGCACTTCCTTTTCTAAACTCTACCTACTGTAAATATTTATCCACTCTAGTGTACCATGATCTAGGAGCCTGTTTTAGACCATACAAGGCCTTATTTAATTTACACACATAATCTGCGTTCTTTGAAAAATGAAATTCTTCTGGTTGTTCAATGTAGACTTCTTCTTCAAGTTCCCCATTCAGAAAATATGATTTTACGTCCATTTGATACACTTAAATATTTTTGGAGCATGCATAAGATAAAAGAAATCAGATGGCTTCCATTCTAGCAACTAGGGAAAATGTCTCTTCAAAGTTGATTCCTTCAACCTGTGCATATCCTTTACATACCAATCTAGCTTTGTTCCTTGTAACCTTTCCATCTTCATTCAATTTATTCCTATAAACCCACTTTGTCCCGATCACATTCTTATCCTTTGTTCTTGGAACCAATTCCAAAGTGTCATTTTTCTCTATTTTATCCAATTCTTCATCCATGGCCTTATTCCAAAATTCATCCTTGTTGGCCTCTTCAAAGTAGGGTTTTTCAATTGTAGGTGTGATTGCTACGTGTGTTTGTTCTGGTGAACACATTCTTCTTCTAGTCTCAACTCCTGCATCTTTGTTTCTGATAATCTGATCTGAAGGACGATTCTTCTATACTCTTCTACTAGGTGTCTTTGGAGTCACTTGTTGAACTTGCTCTTCTTCTTCTGTCAAATCCTCTTCATCTTCCCCTTCCTTTTCATCTTTTGTTTCTTCTTCGTAAAGTTATTCCATTGATTTATTTTCTTCTTCCTTCAATACTTGTCTACCTATTTCATCAATTGTTACGTTGACGCTTTCCACAACTTTGTTCAATCTCAAGTTGTAACACTTGTATGATTTTCTTGTACTTGAGTAACCAACAAGTACTCTGTCCAAATGAGAATCAAACTTTCCCATTCTTCCATCTTCTCTTTTGATGTAGCATTTGCTTCCAAAAACTTTGAAGTTCTTCACATTTGCTGGTCTTCCTTTCCATAGCTCATAGGGATTTTTGTCAGTGTTGTTTCTGAGCATTAATATGTTTTGAATGTGAACTGTTGTATGCACTACCCATGTCCAAAAAATATCTATCAATTTGGAATCCATTATCATTGTTCGAGCCATTTCCTATACTATCATGTTCTTTCTTTCAACAACTCCATTCTGTTGAGGTGTCCTAGCAACGAAGAATTGTCTTTTTATTCCATGACTGTTGCAGTAGTCCATAAATTCCTTTGAAGTGAACTCTCCTCCATTATCAGATATCAAGTATCAAGCATTTGATTTTTGAATCCATTTAATTTTCAACCATTTCCTTGTAGATATTGAAGTTTTCAAAAGCTTCTGACTTATTCTTGAGAAAGAAAACTCCAGTCATTCTTGTATAATCATCAACTAATAACATAAAGTATTTCTCACCTTTTAAAACCCTTTTTGTAGTTGGTCCAAATAGATCAGTATGCACAATTTCCAGTAGTCTTGTTGTTGAATATTCCTTTGATTTGAACCTGGTCTTTGTTTGATTTCCTTGTTGACAATTCTTGCATAAAGTGTTGGTTGGTTTCATGATCTGGGGAATTTCTTTGACTTCTTCTCTTTTGTTGACTTTGACATGGTTATCGAAATGTATGTGACCCATTCTTCTGTGCCATAGAAAATTTTTGTCTTCCTTTCCTAGACAACACTTTTCATTTCCAATTTCACTTAACACATATATGTTGCTTGAAGTTCTCGCAGTTTTAGTAATCAATTTTTCTAAACCTTATTTTCTTATCTCACACTTTTGTGAATTGAAAGTAAATTTATGACCTTGGTCACACATTTGACTCAAACTTAGAAGATTATGTTTCATATCTTCTACTAGTAGAACTTTTTCTTCTTTTATATTCTTGTTCCCAATTCTGGTTGTGCCTTTTCCAATGATTTTAGATTAATCATCATTTCTGAAGGAGACTGATCCATATATTTCCTTTATTAATGTAATAAACATGTCTCTATCACCTGTCATGTGTTTTGAACAACCACTGTCAACATACCAACAATGTCTCTTCTTCTTAGCTTGTAGAGCAAGTGTGCATTCTTAATTTTTTAATGATTCTGCTTTCTTGTCCATGTCCTTTTCTGAGGTTCATGTCTGTGATTGTTGTTGTTTTGTTGTGGTTCTATAGGAGTGATTGTCATTCTGAAATCTTTGGCCATGTGTCCAAAGTTTTTACACTTGTATCATTCCACTTCAGTTCTTAACGATTCAAACCTGTTGTAACTTATTCTCTGTGTTTCACTAGGCCTTATTGGATAACCCTTTTGTGTATGAATTTCAATGTTGTTTATGTTCCTGTCATTAGCTCTACAATTCACTACTTTATGTCCAAAATTATTACATGCATAACATAAACCAAAAAAGATATTTTGATCCTTGGGAGTTGAAGATCTTCTGAAAGGAGGTGCTCTTATGAATATTTCTTCTTCCTGAGAGCAATTTGTTTCTATTGGTCATTGATTCTGAAATCTGAATCTTCTCAGTGGAGGAGTGTGCTTGTAATTTTATCTGTAGACCTTCCTATGCCCTTTGATTGTTTTTGCATAGCTTTTTGGATATGTTTATTGTTCTGTTGTTTTGGATCTTGATCCCTTTTCTATCTGATTGTATCCAAGTCTAGACTTGTCATGATTAGGCCTTTGACTGTTGATAATGTCATTCAAAACTTTGAGTTGTTATGCATATTTTTATTTTGAAGATCCTTTCTTAATGTGACAATCTCTGCTTCCAAATTTTCAATAATCCTGTCTCTTCCTTCTAGATGTTCTTTGAGAGCTTCTTCAATTATTTTATCTTCTTCAATTTGAACCTTCAAATTTGTGATCATTTGTTATAATTCCTCAGTGTCTTCTTTCTTGCTTAGTTTTTCTTGTAGCTTCTTATTTTTCCTCTTTTCTCTTCGGATAACTTCTATGACACTCATCAATTCCTCTCTATAATCAACTTTTGCCTCTTCAATTTCTTCTTTGGCTTATCCATATTCTACTTTGAAATCTTATTTATCATAGTCTTCTACTACCATGAATAGAACCCTTTCTGTTTCACTGTCACTGACTTCATCTTCATCTGATGATGAGATGTCTTCTTTGGTTCATAAGATTTTCTTGAAAATTTTCTTTGTAGTTCTTTTGCCTTTATATGTTTGTCTGTTTTTTGAGTAACTTTCATCATTTCTCTTTTTATTATGAGGACACTTGTTATCAAAATGACCAATACCATCATAATTAAAACAAATTAAAGGAAGCTTACCTCTATTCCTACCGTCGATTCCCTTGTTCATTATTCTAACAAAGTTTACCACTTCTTAATCATCTTTCGAGACGTCATTATTGTTGCTATGTTGTTTTTCGTGTTGCTTTTCCTTTTTCTTTGATCTTTTGGATTCTTTGAAGGTTGTTTATTTTACATCTAGATTTTCCTATTCAGTTCTCATTTCATATGTTGTGAAGATTCCATGTAGTTCATCCATACTTATTGAGTTTAGATCCGCTCTTTCTTCTAGTGTTGATATCTTAGGGTCAAATCTCATAGGAAGAGATCTTAGTACCTTTTGAACAATTACAAATTCTTGAATTTCTTCTCCCAATCCCATGATTTCATTTACTGTTTCATCGACTCATAATAAGTAATATGCAATATTCTCATCTTCCTCCATCTTTAGTTGTTCGAATTGACCTCAGTAAGTTTGAAGCTTTTCTTCTTTGACTTTTGAATCTCCTTCATAAATATTTCGAAGTTTCTCCCAAATATATTTAGTGGATTTACAATGTGCAACGTTGGTAAATACGGTTTCATCAAGACCATTTAGAAGTGCATTTGTGGCTTTGGAATTATTCTAACCAAGTTTCATTTCTTTGTTATTTGTTGGTGGAACTATTGTTACTATGTATCCATCTACAATTGATTTCCAAATTTCAAATTCATGTGCTTGTATATATGTCTTCGTCCTTATGCTCCAAAATGCATACTTATGTCCATCAAACTATGGTATTCCATTTTTATACAAGTTGTTTCTCTCCATGATCTACCTTTCAGTGGTTAAATTGATTTCTGAAGGAACCTTATCTGATTCAAATTGTTGGATTACTGAGAGGGGGGGTGAATCAGTAATAGAGCAATCTAATCCTTTTTAACCATATAATCCAAGTATTATATAAATGTAGTATTATCATCCAATAACTGCAATGTAAATAATAAATGAACAAATGAACAATCATACACATACATAGTACACCATTGTTTTACGTGGAAACCCAAAGAGGGAGAAAATCACATAATGATTTTTCTTATATGTATTGAAGAATTACATTGATTGGAAGAACCAACTTCCTTTGTTTTCCAGCTACAACTGGAAGGAGGCTCCAAACCCCTAGTTTTTCAGGCTACAACTTGAGCGAAGCTCCAACTCCCCAATTCTCTAGCTGCAACCAGAAGGAGCCTACAAACCCCTATGATCTCTGACTACAACTGAAAGGTGTCTACAACCACATGTCCTTGCCCCATCCAACCACCCTGAAGTAGAAGTTGAATGATGGAACCACTGTCACACTATCAGTGTGAGATATACCATTGTAAACATGTACCAATAAAACCGAACCATGCATCAACCATGCATCAACATGTACCTCAACCTGCAATCAACTTGTACCATAAACATGTGTATCAACCATGCACCAACATATACCAAACAACCTGCAATAAACCTGTACCATAAACAAGTGCATCCAACCATGTACCAAGTATGTACCAATCATGTATAAACTACTCATCAATTATGACTCATCAACATGTACCAACATCATCAACTATACACCTCATGTATGTGCCAACTCATCAACTATTTGTCTCAACCATGTACCCAACATGTACCTCAACCAAAATACCTCATAATTTTCATCATCCAAATCTGATTTGTAAATCTATAATATACCTGGTGTATATGATCACATACCTGCAAACCTTCCTTAACTTTAACAACAAGAGACTAACATTTTCATCAAACTTTTCTTTAGTCTCACATGACTAGTTTTGGATTAGTCAACAACCCTAACTTGAAATAATCACAAATATGTACCTGTAATGAATAAAGATATGAAAATAGTACAAAATGTTCTTCAATGTGTTTTATGAAATTCCTCTAGGTTTCACTACATGGAACCTATCATAAAAGGAGTTATAGCAATAATGGCATACCTTGTTGAATTATGGCTTATTCTAGAGAGTGAACTTGTAGAGCGTGCCCCACACAGAATATTTGTTGTATGGATCTAAAAATTTTAGATAGAATACTACAGACTGTACTATGACCAAAACATTTTTTCTTACTTAATTTGGATCTGTTATGAATAAGTTATGACGTTTTTAACCGAAACACCTGTTTTAGACAAGTTTCAGGACTAGCCACAAACGCTATTTTCCACAGCATGTAAATCCAAAAATACAATGACCCACAATATGGAATTTGTACTAGATCTACTTGGATATGTTTTCTCAATGGAATAGCAATTTCATGGTATTAATCATTCTAGAAAAAAAATTATTTTGAAAATGGTGAGATGACCTGTAAATAACGTACCTTAGAAAGCATCATCAAAAGAATTTATCCTCCCTTGAATTTCAGCCTTCTTTACTTCACCTTCTCTATGAAATTTGGCTTAGATATCCTTTGGTTACCTCATTAACCTGTAGATATTCAATATTCTCAAGTGTGATATAAAATGAGAGAGCCTTGCCTCTTATTTATACTTTCATGTAGCTTCCTCAAGGGGTTACCTTTTAACCATCTTAACCCACTCTCCTTATTTCAGGGTTAACCAACTTCTAACCACTTGTACAATTAGTAATTTATATATTAACTTTATTATTTAAATAATTTATTGTGTATCCACTTTGACTTATAGCACACTCATCAATTCAGTTTACCTCAAGGGGTTACCTTCTAACCATCTTAAACCACTTTCATTAATTTAGGGCTAACGCACTTCTGACTACTTGTCAACTTAGTAATTTCTCCATTAACTTTATTATTTAAATAATTTTTTTTGTATTCACTTTGAATTATAGTACACTCATCACTTAACTTTATTATTTACCTTATAAAAATATCTTAAACCACTTTGATTACTTTGACCTTTTAGGGATTCTAAATGACTCATGAGGGTTCTCCAACTTCACATGGCCATAACTCTTTAACTGTGAGGTGTTATATCATGTTCCACATACCACTAGAAATTTAATGACATGTACTATCCATATATAATAGTATTACCTGCAAATATATCAAAACTCATATCTTTATCCATCAAACAAACTTGGGTCCATTACCCAAACCTGGGTTCACCAACTTCCTTCAAGGGTTGACATCAATGACAATCAACCTTAATCAACAAGATGCACTAAATATTATGAAACTAGTGAGATCATATATGCCATCGATTCGAGAAAAGTGTTGACATACAAAGAAATCAAGGATTTATATGCATGGATTACCACAACTCCCCATATCATCATATTTTTTAATATTATTGTGGTAGATCTGCCTCTAGCATCTAGGGTTATGATGGGAAGAGATTGGATCTCCATGACCAGTGGATATATAATGAATGATGAATTTTGTATGATTCTACCAGGTGAGGAGGGAGAAATGATTAAAGTACCCCAAGAGCCAAGAAAACCTTTCTCCTTCAGGAAGAAGGATAATGAATTAATGGAAGACTACATAGATGTTGAGATAGGAAACTATGCTATCTTGAACATGGATCAGAATGAAAACCTAGAAGGATTCCAAGACTTGGAGGTCCCATAATGGGTTTTTGAAGGTTATTGAAGAATTTCATTTGATGGAGCATGCTCTAAATCAGGGAATGAAGTTGGGATTGTTCTTGTAAGCCGAGATAAGATGACAGATCCTGACGCTGTAAAATTAGAGTTTCCATGAACGAATAATGAGGAAGAATATGAATATTTAATCCATAGGATGATCCTAGAACAAGGAATGAAAAAAGAACATCTCATTGTCACCGGAGATTCATATTTGGTCATCAACCAAGTTACCCAAAAATACAAGATCAAAAAAGAAAGACTTAAATTGTATTTCAAAAGAGTTAATGAATTGATGGAATATTTCAACTCTTTCAATATTGGTTTCATTCCAAGGGATAAGAACCATAAGGTCAATTCTCTATCTTTGGCAAATTCATTATCAAATCCAGATGATATCCTAAGAAAAACATATTTCCAGGTGGAAAGGGCCTTTAGGCCATCTGTGCCGGATAATATTGAGTACTTGCAAGTGTTTGACAATGATGAACAATTAGAGAATTGTTTGTTAAATGATGATGAAGAAGAAGATGATAAAGATATTGCCATCCCCAAAGACTGCATACAAGATGAATCTTTTTTCACAAAATATGATCATGCCAAGAATATTTGTGAAGAAGTTTCAGTTCGAAAGGCGCAAGAGACAAGAAAAGGAAATATTGGAACGAACCAGTCACGACAACATGTCAATTTGGAAATCAATTGCACACCCAAAGAAGTTGATCAATATGTCTCCTTATTAAAGGAATATATTGATGTGTTTTCTTGGACTTATTAAAACTTAAAGTTTTATGACAAAACAATATTCCATCATGTCATTCCTTTAAGGGAAGAATCCAAACCGGTGAAACAAAAAAAAAAAGAATGCTGGACCCCAAGTTGAAGCCTCTGGTAAAAATTTAGTTTGAGAATATGAAGAAAGCAAGGATAATTTATCCCATTAGACATTCATATTGGATTTCAAATCCAGTGATTGTCAGGAAGAAGACCGGGGAAATATGAATGTGCGGAGACTTCAAAGATATTAACAAAGTGAGCATAAAGGATAAATTTTTGTTGCCCAACATGGATTTTTTGCTATATTAAGTCATGGGATCAACATCCATGTCTATGTTGGATGGTTTCCATGGATATAATCAAGTTTTATTGGATAAATAAGATAGAGAAAAAGATATATTTATCACACCATTGGAGACATATGTGTATGCTACAATGCCCTTCAGTTTGAAGAATTTTGGGTCTACGTTCCAAAGAGCCATGGATCATGCATTCATTGGACTAGTAGGAGAGTTCATGGAAGACTACTAAGATGAATTGAAAGTGCATTTAATAAAAATGAAGGATCACATCCATTATTTAATAAAAGTATTTGAAATATTTAGGTCATACAACATCTCTCTCAACCCAAATAAATGCTTGTTTGATGTGACTCTAGGCAAGTTGTTGGGACACATTGTATGAAAGGAAGGGATTTACATTGACCCATAAAGAATTGAATTTATTAATGAACTCAAACACGTGACATCAAATAAGGGGGTCCAGCCATTCTTCGGGAAAATTAATTTTGTGCAAAGATTTGTTTCTGATTATGAAGGCATCGTAAAGCCCATCAATTTATTGATGAAAAAATAATGGAGGTTTGAGTGGACAAAAAATACTCAAGAAGCATTCAAAAAGATCAAGGGGGCCATCACTATCACCCCCGTCCTCATTATTCCATATTTTCAAAAGGATTTCATTATCTATTTATTTTCTACAGATGTAGTTGTCGCAATCATCCTCACTCAGAAAAATAGCAACGAAGAAGAGCTCCCCATAAGCTTTATGAGAAAAAATTTACGCGAATAAGAGTTGAGGTTTTCAGAACTCTAGAAACAGGCATTGGCCCTCGTAAAAGATATGGCACAATTTTGGACTTATATACTAAACTCTCATGTGATTTACTACATCCCTTCATCCCTTGTCAATATTCTCCTAAATCAATAGTAGAGGGAAGGAAAATGGGCAAACTGGTTAGCAAAAATTCAAGAGTATGATATCAAGATCAAATCGTTGAAGGAAATAAAAGGACAAAGATTATGCAAGCTTATGGTGAATGGTTGCTCAGTTGATGGAATGATTTCAATCTCATTCAGGGAACCATTAATTGATTCAGAATGGTACGGAGATATCATATTTTATTTAAGATCCAAGAAATTCCATGGTACAATGAGTTCCAAGGAGCGAAGGACACTCAAGATGAAGGAGAACTAGTATGTATTGATTGCTGACATGATTTCAGAAGGAATTTCGATGGTATATTTTTTATATGCATCAATGAGAATCAAGCTCCTTCAATGATCAAATAATTCCACGAAGGAATATGTGGTGGAAACTTTTCACCCACTACAAATTCTCACAAAATAATTAGAGAAGGATTCTACTGGTCGTCAATCTTCAGAGACTCGTATGCTGCAATAAGGAGATGTTTATCATGCCAACAGTTCTCAGGAAAAATGAAAAAAGGTATGATGCCTTTGCAACCGATTTTGGTGGAACAAACATTTTCCCAATGGGGAATTTATGTCATTGGGATGATTAATATGAAATATAGCATAGAGAACATATACATTCTAAAAATTATCAATTATTTCACAAAATGGCCAAAAGTGATGGCACTGAAGAAGGCCGAAACTGAAGAATTGATTGGATTCCTCAAAGACAACATTTTGTCAAGGTTTGGTGTTCCTGATAAATTCATCGCAGATAATGATTCGATCTTCATCAAGTCAAAATTCACATATTTTTGTAGACAATATGGGATCATTATGGGCCAGTCTTCAAATTATTATCCACAAGTAAATGGCCTTTTCAAATCCACGAAAAAAACACGTATAGATATTGAACAAAAATATTGATGGAAACCAGAGAAATTGGCACCTGAAGCTGATAGAAGCATTATTGGAAAGCATGCCAACACCGAAAGATAGTATCGTGATGACTCTGTCTCTATTGGTCTATGGGAAAGAGGAAAAAATGCCAATTAACCTCGATCTTAACGCATTGATATTCGTGGTTAATAATGAAGATATGGAAGACACTTTGCCTACTCAGAAGAGGATCGATAAATTTCTAAAGTTGGAGGAGGAATGAATAAAATCCCTAAACTGAACTTCTCAGAGGAAACAGATTGTCAAAAATTATTTTGATCAAAGCACAACTATGAAGAAATTTCAGAATGGATAACTGATACTACATTAGAATAAATCCAAGAAAAATCCATGCATGCACACAAAGTTTGAATAACTCTCGATCAGACCCTATTTCGTCAAAAATATATTGGACTTCAACTCATATATGCTTCAAGATATGAAAGAAAAAAGGTTAATGCTGCCTGCAAATGGGAAACATCTGAAAGGTTTCTTCTGCTAGCACTTTTCATTCTCATTGTACATAATTTTATTTTTAGTTTGTATATTCTTAATATGACTCCATATCCCAATGGGCGGAAGCACCTGGTCACAAGATATTCTAGATTCATGACAACCCACAAGGGGTCATCATCCCACAATTGGAGCCTGGTCACAAGATATTATGGATTCATAACAACCCACAAGGCTCAATAACCCACAATTGGAGCCTATTGTTGAGGGTCATTCTTTTCCAAAAAAATTCCCTCCTTTCTATTTCCTTCCCTAATCAAGTTTTCTATTTTCCCAAATTTGTTTCTCCCTTTCTTTTCCCCCTTCTATACTTACCCATTTTTCCCTCTTCGTTTTTCCCTCTCACTATCCCTTTCTAGTTCTGACACTTAGTCACATTTTAGATTGTGGGTTCTTAGATTGGTGGACTTACATTTTCTTACCTCCATCTACAACTTCACTTCATGAGTCTGATCGATTGTCGTGTTGTTCCATACTTAGCTGATTTTACTATCGTGGGTTTTTGAGTTGACAAGCTCGAGATTTCATGTTCTTATGTTTTGTGATAGACATATTGCACCAAAGAGTTCCACGATCTACATTTAGATCTCCACACTCCCTGAACTGCCTAAGTGTCATTGTTCCTACATGAATCCATATGATCATCACACCACCCCACACTTAGCTAATTTCATGCCTCTTACCATCGCGGGGTCTCGGGTTCACAGGTTCCCAATTTCACAAAAAAAATATCAAGTCACATATTGTCTCTGCCTATCCCCACCACCCTCGCACATTTCCTAATGAAAATTTACTATGATTTTAATGGTAATAACTTACCATACAAGTTATAAGGGATGGTAATTAATAAGCAAAAGGTTCGAGGAGACCTGCTATTAAAGAACATTAAATAGGATTTATGAAATATTATATTATATCCCACCAGCGTTCATTCCTAACATAATTTGGAGCAAGTGAGCATTCTTTTCGACTTATGGTATCAAGTCGACAACATTTCTATGGAGATACATTGAATATTTTTAGACACGAGTATCAAAGTTTTCAATGGCCCAGGGCATATTCCTATTATTCATCCCCTTCTTCCCAAAAGGAAATAATCTGGGCACCTAGAATTGTGCATGCAGCATGGATCCCAAAAGTTTTTTATTGTAAGGAGTTGGTTGCTTAGTGCACTGAGAGATACATTCCAGGCCAGTGAATCATCCAGTTGCGGAACCATTCCTCGGTCTCTCTGTCATCACAGGTTTTTCGTAAGATGTTGAGGCTTCTCAAGCCAATGCTCACCTTTAGAGGTGAATATTGCACAAAGTTCTTAAAAAAGCATGGCAATGAACTCAACCTCTCACCCGAATTCCTGGAGAACCCAGGGATTGTCCCAAAGGACATCACAATATTTCAGGTTGGTGCATTCAAAAATCCCTTTTGGGAAATTAAATGATTATTTACGAGAATAATAGGACATGAAACCACAAATAACATATCCCAGAAGATTCTTTACATTCTTTATTTTATGGTCAATGAACATGCCATCTTTGACTAGGGTATGTTGATTTCCATTGAAATCTCTTCCCAATTGGTGCAATATAAGAAGATAAGAATTTTTTTATGCCATATTATTTGGTCTTTGCGATAACACATTGTTGTCAATTCCTAAGATTATCTATCTGCAAGAAGGTAAACTATGCATTTGACCTATTAACCTTCTGGTATCAATCATTGTGGATGCACAAGGCCTCCCAACACTTTTATGAGGTATTTAATGATTTTGTCTTAGTTTTCAAAGAAATTTTGTTTGGAAAAAACACTCCCCGAATGTCTGACCATGCGAGTAAGTTCCTGGACAGGAAGGGGACACTAGAACAAATGGAAAATTATAATGTTATAAGGATTTTTGGATCCAATTAAAATCCTTCCTTCCAGGGATGATTTTAGGGGATAAATTTCGCTCATGGGCTAATTTTCCATGGTTTTTCAAAAAACAAGATTCGCTATTTTAAAAAATATTCGCCCAAATTCTATAGGATACAATTATTTTACCTTAAAAATTGCCAAAATTTTATAAAGACTATATAAAATCCTTAGAAATTTGATTATTTTTACAAAACTTTTGCCAAACATTTATAGTTGGCATATGAAGGATTAGTAAGATTCGCCAAGCTTTCTACATTTAAAAATAAATTTCCATCCTTAAAATCATCCCTACTTCCTTCCTTCCATATCACATATCTGACAGAATGTTTGTTGCTGAGATAGCAAGGCAATACTCCTACTCGTTGCATTTTTTCCATGAAAAGAGAAAAAATCAATTCATACCTTTTCCTTGGAAAGTCAAGGATTTCATAGTCAGTAATATGAAAAAGATTGATGAATATTTGGGCCACTTCCACATCCTCAATTTGAAATATGATGAAAAAGTAAAAGGGTTCGACCCTAATGGTATTTTTATAGAACATTTATTGGTTGTCGACTTCAACAATTCTTCCATTAACACTACCCTGAATGAAGATGGAGGTAATTCCTCAGGAACTCCTACTCGTGATGCCCATAACCTAGAGAAAATACTCAACACCAATGAGTCATACAATAAGAGAGGAAAAGGTCAAGGTGAGAAAATTTCCCAATCCTAGACTGATAGGCCCAAGAGTACAACATATCAAAGAAATTCTCCAATGACCTATCCAAGTAAGAAATTCACCCACAATTATTTAGGTGGAGGAGGATATAATAACCCTCCTTTTGGAAAAATTGAAAGTTCTCATAAAATTCTCGTGAGGAAGAAATGAAAAATCCTTATGCAGTAAGAGGAGGGACCTCTAGGAGAAAGTGATATCCATGATCTCTCTCTCGAGGACATGGAACTATAAATTGACATTGAGAATGTGTTCCCCAATGACGAACAACTAGAGAAAAATGCTCACCAGAACCCTCAGAAGTAAATAATTAGGACCGATACCTTTGACGAAAAAGAGTCTTGCATTTCAGAGATTTTTTTTTATAGAGAATCCAAAAATTTTATTATTGAAAAAAGGGATGTAAAAAATAAATGGGGAAATCTAGCTCAGAGATTAACCTACAAAACATGTATACTTCCTAAATTTCCCAGATACACCGAGAAACTAGAGACACCTTGGAAAACTCTATTGAAGGACTTGAAGTGGAGAATGTTAGGTTAAAGAAGAGAATCCAAGAATTAGAGGGAGATTTAATGCCCCTTCCAATGCTTTCTATTCCTTTAGTAATGATTTTCCTTACCACACCTGTGGAAAAGTTAAAAAGATTGAAAATCCTTCTCACATCAACCTAAGTCTATGTGGAAAAGAATAAAAAGAAAAGAATGGAATTAATAACAGATGCTTGGGAGATGTCAAAGAGTATGGTCTCTTTTGGAACAAGAGCACATGATTTTCATGAGTATCTGCAAGAAGATTTGTAAAATGAGAAAGGTTTCTACATTAATGAAGTTGTACCATTTGGTGTTAAAGTTAATAATATGACATAATTGAGAAGAAGAGAGGAGGATATCCCTTCCACGAACTGAATAAAACAACTGAACGCATGTTGGAAAGAAAAGGTAAAAAACTTGAATGGTATCGTTCAAGCATGTAGTCAGGCCATAACTAGAAGAGAGGAACTATTCAAGAATCTAACTTAGTTAGATCTAGCTGGGAGAACCAATGAAGTACAAGACCCAAAATTGATACTCAACTCGTTGTTTTTAACCAAAAAATAATTTTATGAACAAGTTGAGATCTTTAAAGGATTGTCATTTGAAAAATTCTATGGCATTCTTGAATATGGTGAAGATGACATGAAAAACTGGCTAGTTTATGATTTGATTAAAAAGAAAGATATTGCAGAAGCATTGCGCAAAATCTCTATTGATCTAAGGGACTTGCAAGGTGAAATATTCTATATAAAAATCTGGCAATAAATCAATGTGGAGCCCATGAGGAGCCACATAGAGGAGTGGTTAAAAAAGGTTCTCGACAAGCTTACCAATGAAGGGAAAATGACTGTTGAGATGGTTCCTATAACCATCGAGGAAAGACATAAAATCAAATCAAAGAGAAAGTAATAGAGGAGGAGATACCATCATAGTAAGTCCATATTGATCAAATCTTTATGTCTTTATCAAGCTCTTCATCCAGTTACTCCACCTCTTTAAATAGAAAGGTTTTACCGAAGACTGATATTTTCCTTTTCCTTCTTACCAGGTCTTGTTGTCTTCCTCTACCCACTTTCTTCTTTCTATGAAATTCATTCTTATACATATTTTATTTATGGTATGTGAGAGCCCAAATCCTGGTCATTATGACAAACGCATTTTAATTTCAGAGAACATGTGTTGAACTATATATCTTTTAGAAATTCCAAGAGAACTATTTTGGGAACAATCTTGATTGTACTTTGTAACCCAAATTTTTTGAATCTAAAGTATTTGAGTTTGATCTATCGTTATCTTCATTTGACCTACCCATGTATCACTCTATCAAATTTCTCTTATGCATGCATAACATTTTATTTTAATTTTTATGCGATCAGAAATCTTTAGCCCTACTATGATGGATGTGAGGAATCTTTATATTTTCTTTAAATGTATGAATGTGTGTGTTTCCTAGTCCTTTCTCAGGAAGTCTCTCTTTTAAAATAAAAACAATTTTTTTTTTGGTATATCTATTTCATTTCTTGACAAACTTTTAAATGTCCCACATTTTATAAATATCTGACAAAGGAGTACCACCTCTATAAAAATGCAGGAGGATTCACATCCTCATGAGGATGCCATTTTGGTCCTAACGGATTCAAGCGTCAAATTTTTTGTCAACCATACTGGGGACATGAATTGAGAATTCGGAACCTGGACTAGCGTTTTGAAAGAAATATATGACTATACCCCAGGGTAGCCATCTCAAGTTAGAAATTGGCCTGAATAATCAACAAAGCATTGTGTACCAATTATATAATCTGGTAATATCAACATCCTAGACTTGATAGGAGTTATAAGGGTCCTAGAAGATCTTAGTCGAATAAGAAGAAAGAGAAATTCTTCGAATACAAAGGACAGAAGAACGATAAGATTGAAGAAATCAAATATTGGCTAGACAAGCACAAGAACAAGGTCAACATTGAAGTTGGATGAGTACAAGGGACCCATCACCCGAAGTAAAAGTAAACAACTCTCTATCCCTATAAGTGAAAGTTTTTATTATGAAAACTCCTCGAAAATGGTGGCAAGAGACAAACAACCTTGGATCGAACATCATGAGG
Organism: Picea sitchensis; assembly: GCA_010110895.2. Lineage (NCBI taxonomy): Eukaryota > Viridiplantae > Streptophyta > Pinopsida > Pinales > Pinaceae > Picea > Picea sitchensis. The sequence goes on along the minus strand of SNQJ01S0054836.1, from coordinate 80,015 downwards.
AGAGACAAGGAGTAGAAAGAGGTGTTGCAAAAAACAAAGGAAACGTAGGGTTTGGAAATAGAAGGAGGGTGAGAGATTCCCATTTTAATCTCATGTGTGAACAAAAAAAACTCCTAGTTCTCCCCAAGGGAACCTTGATGGAATTTTATGGAGATGGGACAATTGACGCAAAGAGGCATTTGCATTCATTTCTTGACATTTGTGACTTTCACTAAGTTGAACATGATGAATTCATGGTGAGGTTATTTTTGAAAAAATTATTAGAAAGAGATTATGAATGGTATACAACATTTCCTAGTAGATCCATTCACTTGTTTAATGACCTCAAAGTTATGTTCCTTAATACATTTCCCCCCCAATTTCCTACCATACCCTCCTCAAAAACTTCACCTAGATTGGGTTAAGGAAGAACAAAAGGATATGAGATTTTAATCTCAGGTTCAATAAGAATTTGAGTACAATTCCAGAAGACAAAAGACCAAAAGACCCAATCATCCTCAGTTTCTATAAGGATGCAATGCCCTCGAATATGAAATATGCCATCAGAAAATCCCAGATGGATACCCTGGAGGAAGCAATGGCTAAGGTTACTAATATGGAAGAAATTATGATTGAAATGGGCATCGACCTCGACATTATATTGGGAAAAGTACAAAGAAAAATGGGGCAATTGAATATCGATAATCAAGGATCTTGCAATTCGAGAAGTAACAAATATTTTAAACCTAAAGCATCTCAGAATCAACAGGTGAGATGAGGATTTTTCAAGGGAACCATACCTGACATAAAATTTGACCCTCCAACAATATAGAAAACAAAGCAAATAATTGATATTGCATAGATGAATAGGACCATCAAACAAATGAATAATTAAATAATCAGGTTGAGAAGGGGAGATAATTAAATGACAAACCCAAGAATGCCAATTCCTGAACAAAGGAGGAACCCTCCCCCTAAAAACAAGGTCATATTCGAGATTATTGAAGACCCATCGATACCAAGGGTTCCCAGACAACCCACTACAAATGCGGATGTTTTGGATGATATCTTTGACAATAAATCATCCGAGAAAGAAAGTTATTACTTACCTAATGGATGATGTGAGACAATGCAGATGGGTGGATGCAAGGCGTCGATGTACATATATGGAGAGGGAGACAATGATCCTAAATTGAAATAAAACATCACCAAGACAAGAGGATTTTTAAATAGACCCAAGAATAAAGGTGACTTCGACAAAGAAAAAAAAAAGAAAAAGAAAAAGAAAAATCTAGTGAAAAAGTATCGAATGAGAAGGTGAAAATGGGAACCATAAGGCTACCCGTAGTGACAAGATCAAATCAAATGACATACAATGTCATGGAGGAATTAATTAAAATGAGGATCACCTTTCCTTTCATAGAAGTGGTTAATATTCCTCAACAGAAACAAAATATCTTGAAATTGTTGGATGATCCATCAGAAAGAACGAAAGTTGTCGTTACCACTCCAAAACAGAACCAAAGACCATCGACTTCTAAGCTGAGAGGTAAAATTCCACCCTTCTACATCTCAATTGAAAACCATGGTGTTGCATGGAATAATTTTTTAGTTGATACTGGTGCAACAAATAATATAATGCCACTCATGGTCATGGAAGAATTGGGCATGATCTTCACTAAATATTATGAAACTGGCGAGTGAATATATGCCATCAATTCGAGAAAAGTGGAAATCAAGGATTTCTACGCATGGATTACCACTACTCCCCATATCATCACAATTTTTAATATTATTGTGGTAGATTTACCTCCAACATAGGGGGTTATACCAGGAAGAGATTGGAGCTCCATGATCAATGGATATATAATGAATGATGAAAGTTTTATGATGCTACCAGACAAGGAGGGAGAAATTATAAAAGTACCCTTTGAGCCCACCTTTCTCCTTCAAGAAGAAGGATAATGAATTAATTAAAAGCTACATAGACGTTCGGATAAGAAACTATGCTATCTTTGGCATGGAGCAGAATAAAAACCTAGAACGAGTTCAATACTTGGAGGTCCCAGAATGTGTATTTGAAGGTTATTGGAGAATGTCATTCTATAAAGCATGCTCTAAATCATGGAACGAAGTTGGGATTGTTCTCGTAAGCCTAAATAAGACGATGCATCCCCATGCTATAAGACTATAGTTTCCATGCACAAATAATGAGGCGAAATACGAATCTTTAATCCAGGGGATGATCCTAACACAAGGAATGAAGATAGAACATTTGATTTTTACTGAAGATACATATTTGGTCATCAACCAGGTTACCAAAAATACAAGATCAAAAAGGAAAGACTTAAATTGTATTTCAAAAGAGTTAATGAACTGATGGAATCTTTTAGCTCTTTCAATATTGATTTCATTCTAATGGATAAGAACCATAAGACCGATTTGCTAGCTTTGGCAGCTTGCAAGTGTTTGAGTACTTGCAAGTGTTTGAAAATGATGAACAATTGCAGAATTTTTTGTTAAACGATGATGATGATGACGAAGACTATAAAGAGATTCTCGTCCCCAAAGACTGCATACAAGATGATTTTTTGTTCACAAAAGACGATCATGCCAAGAATATTTGTGAATAAATTTCAGTTTGAAAGGCACAAGAGACAAGAAAAATCAATATCTGAATGGAACAGTCCCCTAAATATGTCAATTTTGGAATCAATTTCACCCCCGAAAAAGTTGATCAATATGTCTCCTTATTCAAGGAATATATTGATGTGTTTTCTTGGACTTATGAAAACTTAAAGGATTATGACAAAATGATATTCCAGCATGTAATTCCATTGCGGGAAGAACCCAAAACAGTGAAACAAAAAATACTAATGATGAATCCCAAGTTGAAGCCTCTAGTAAAAATTGAGTTGGAGAAGTTTAAGAAAGAAGGGATAATTTATCCCATCAGACATTCATATTGGCTTTCAAATCCAGTGATTGACAGGAAGAAGATCGGGGAAATCTAAATGTGCATTGACTTCAGAGGTCTTAACAAAGCAAGCACACAAAATAATTTTCCACTTCCAAGCATAGAGTTTTTGCTGCATCAAGTCACAGGATCAACATGAATGTATATGTTGGATGGATTCTATGGATATAATCAAGTTTTAGTGGCTAAAGAATATAGAGAAAAAACAAGATTTATCACACCATGGGAGACATATGTGTATGCTACAATGCCCTTTATTTTGAAGAATGTTGGGGATATGTTCCAAAGAGCCATGGATCATGCATTCAATGGACTAATAGGAAAGTTCATAGAGGAATACCAAGATGACTTGAAAGTTCATTCAAGAAAAAGGGAGGATCACATCCATCATTTAAGAAAAGTATTTGAAATATGTAGATCATACGACATCTCTCTCAACCCAAAGAAATGATTTTTTGATGTGACTTAAGGCAATTTGCTAGGCACGGATGATTTAAAGGATGGAAATTTATTTTAAAATGTAAAAATCTTGGCGAATATTACTAATCCTTCATATGCCAACTATAAAATGTTTAGCAATATTTTTGTAAAAATATTCAAATTTCTAAGGATTTTATATAGTTTGAATAAAATTTTGGCAATTTTTAAGGTAAAATAATGTTATCCTATAGAATTTAGGTGAATAATGTTTAGAATAACGAATCTTGTTTTAGAAAAAAACATGGAAAATTATCCCATGAGTGAAATTTATCCTCTACAATCATCCATGTTGTTGGGCCACATTGTATGCAAGGAAGGGATTCACATTGACTCGGAAAGAGTTAAAGTGATTAGTGAACTCAACCCCTAGACATCAAAGAAGAGAGTCCAGTCATTGTTCAGGAAAATTAATTTTGTTCAAAGATTTGTTCCTGATTATGGAAGTATCATAAAACCCATCAATTTATTGCTGAAAAAAGAACAAAGGTTTGAGTGGAAAACATATACTTAGGAAGCATTCAACAATATCAAGGGAGCCATCACCACCGCACCCATCCTCAGTAGTCCAGATTTTCAAAAGGATTTCATTATCTATTCATTTTCTACAAAGGCAATTGTCGTGTTCGTCCTCACTCAGAAAATTAGAAATGGAGAAGAGCTCCCCTTAAGTTTTATGAGAAAAATTTACACGACTATGAGTTGAGGTATTCAGAACTCAAGAAACATGCATTGGCCCTCGTAAAAGCTATGGCACACTTTCAGGGTTATATACTAAAATATCATGTCATTTCCTACATCCCCTTGTCCCCTAGAAAGATGCTCCTAAATCAATAGTTGAGGGAAGGAAAATGGGTCAACTGGTTAGAAAACATTCAAGAGTATAATATCAATATCAAACAGTTGAAGGAAATAAAAGGAAGAGGATTATCCAAGCTTATGGTGAATGGGGACTCAGTGGATGGAATTATTTCAATCTCTGTCGAGGAACCATTAGCTGATTTAGAATGGTATATACATATCATATTTTATTTAAGATACATACCATTCCCTATTACAATGAGTTCCAAGGAGTGAAGGACACTCAAGATGGAGGAGAACCAGTATGTAATGATTTATGACATGCTTTACAGAAGGAATTTCAATTGTATATTGTTGATATGCATCAATGAGAATCAAGTTGACACAGGGTGTGAGATACCTCCTCCAACTCCTCGCCTGCTCATAGGATTGATCAAAAAATCCCCTTCTACTGAGTCGAAGCAGCTCCTTGGATTACCTCAGGAATCACTGTGAAAATATGACCCACAGGCCTTCTCTTTCCCTATCTTGGCCTCTGCACCAGACCGTGAACAAATTCTCCACAGGAAATGTAATATCGGGCTTTGGGGTTTCAGACTTCCTGTTGTCGAGAATTCCAACACTCTAGAATCCCCGATCACCGATGAGATCTTTGTATGTGTTAGCCCCTCCTATCTAAACACCTAGTCCACATGACCATGCTCACAAGACCACAACCTTATATTTTTCCTTTCATCGGGGTTTCAGGATTTTTAATGCCAAATTGCAATTGTCCTTTGGATACGCGATCCTCCGATTCCCGACGCGATCCAACTTCCGCTAGTCCCCTAGGCTAGTCTTTTGGGTCCATACGACCTCCCTCTATATGACCGTAGCCATACCTCCTCAACGGGGTATCGCGTTTTGTGATTATGAAATGCATAAAAACTTTGTCACCAGGATCCCTGATATCCCGATGACCCAAATGCCGATCCACAACTTCCTGTCGGGACTTTCCCCGATGGCACCGATTTCTTCCACGTGTCCCTTCTCTGATGGACGGTCCTGATTTCCTCGCGTTTTAGAGACTTTTGATGTCCCAATTCTCACGACCTCGAGAACTCCGATTCTCTGAGTGTCGATATCCCGATGCCTCTCCTCTTGTCGGGATTTCTCTTCCTGTTGACGAGGACTTAACTCCCTCGCAACTCCGACAGATCTGACGACTGTCGGGGCTCTAACTGAGATCTAACGGCTTAGATCATTTTCTCCTGTGTGCTCCTTCTCTGGTGCGTTTCTGGATTGGAAATCCAACAGCTCAGATCTCGTCGGCCTATCCAACAGTTGTTGTGCTCCCTCCTGAGCTTGCGCACTTTCTTCCCAGAACTTGGAAGAATTTCAATCTTTCAAAGGCCTCAACCTTTGTCTTCTTCCTCTGTGAGCTCCTTTACTTGAGTTCTTGTCGTGCGTTCTCAATAACACTGTTCCTCCTGAGCTTGTACACCGAATCCTCTAAGTATTCTTTAACTTCTGCACTCCTTGCAGAATCCTCGCATGCACATGCATCCTCGCATGCACACGCAGGTGTTGTCTTTCCCCTGAGCTTTCCTGTAGCCTTGGCCTCCATAAGAAACTCAGTTCTTCCTCCTTCTCCTGCTGATGGAGAATTTGACACCTTCTTGGCAGTCTTCTACTCACAGTAAACTCTTGCTGAGCCCTTCAGGGTGTTCAGTAACCCATTGGAGATCCTTCAGTGGATACTTCCTCCAGCTCCAGAACTCAAAGAGTTATTTTTTTTTCTTCTGGGCCTGCCTACACACTGACTCGATGCCCACCTGGCAGAGTTTCCCTTTTACAGAACTTTCAGCAGTTCTGTCTTCTTTCGTGCACTACTTGCGCTTGCTTGATGCCCTCCTGGTAGAGCTCTTAGAATCCTCAATGATTTTGCTTTCTTTGAACTCGCAACAAAGTTCCTTCCTCAATGCACCACTGTGCACATGCTCAATGCCCACTTGGCAGAGCCTCTACAGAATCCGTAGTGATTCTGGTTCTCCTAAGAACTCACATCCCAGTTCTTCTTCAGCACCCTGTGCCTGTGCTCAATGCCTACCTAGTAGAGCTTCACAGAACTCCTCAGAGATTTTGTCTGCAACTGTGTCTTCTCCCACACAACCTTGCCTCCAAGGTGTTCAGCAACCTTGAGGTCTTCTTCCTGAGTTTATGATTTCATCTTCTGTGTCGCAACACGTCTTTGCCTGAACCCGCAGTGTTCAGAAGTGCATCCTCTGTGCACGACTATCAGAACCTGCAATGTTCTGTCACACCCTCCTGGTGTGAAGCCTCAAAGACCTCTCAACCCTGAAATCAAACACACCTGCAAATGTCTAACATACATCTACAACATACAATGGAACACACACAAACATTCACATAACACAGAATACATGCAGGAAAAACTACTTTTGTTTATATTATAAATTTCAAATGCCTATTTATACAAGGGTGTTCTCAAGCTCTCTCTGGCGCTTCTCTTCTCAATCCTCACTAACTCAAAAATGAGATCTAAAAATCTCTTTTACCTGAGGGGGCTCTTTAATATCTTCCCTCCAACCTACATACCCTATTCAATTACATTGAATGGGTTGTCTAGTCCAGCGTCTGGATCTAGATCCAAGCCATTACACACATTAAAGGCTGATCTACTCTACACCTGCATAAAGGCATGGTTTCCTGGCTCAACAACCTAAGCATTTAAATTACATTGAATTCAAATTTAGATGAGGTTGTGCCTCTTTTTTAGCGTGTGATTTGAATTCGCTGTCGTGGTTGGCTAACATGGAGAGATTCTCCTGTATCAAACTCCTCAGCTGCAAAATCATGAGCTCCTACTCATGTGCTTCCCCTCTCAGCTGTTGGAAATCCTCCTGGATCCAAAACAAAAATCTGGAGCTTCCCATCTGCTCCATTATGCTGCTGTTGTTGCTTCCTTCTTTCTGCTCAGCTGCTCCCCGCTGGCATTTTCTGCTGACCTCAACATCAGCTCTCTGATCTCCTCGATCGTTGCATCTAGTTGCTCCAGTGGCTGGTCCAGTTTTTGCAGTCTCCCCAGCTGCAAAACTTTTCTGCAATTGGGTAGATCACTCTGATCACCCATGCCATCATCTTCATCTTCATTTGTGGCCTCAAGTTGCCACTCTGCTGCAGACCTCTTCTCTGCAGTATCTTCCTGACTGACTTTTTGTTCAGTCGCCTTCTCTGACAACTCAACTTTTGTTAGTTCTCTTGCTAGTCCTGGATTGTTCAGCCAATCCTCCAGCATCTCCAGCTCCATCTCCCATGGAGTGATAAATATTCTTGCTCGCTCTTTGGCTTTGTTTTCTACTAGCTTTAGTGCTACAACTTCTTTCCTTTCATCTCCCTGGCTGAAATCATTGAGCCATTCCTCAGAATGCTCATCATCCTCTACTTTTCTGCTGTTAGCTTCAATGCTACAACTTTCTAGCTGAAATCATTGAGACACTCCTCAGAATGCTCATCTTTTTCATCTTCTTGGGTAGCTCCCAAAGTCTGCTCCAATTCTTCCTTGACAGTCTCAGCTGGCTGTTCTTCTGCTACTGTTGCTACACCATCAGCAACACAGATTTTTGCCTCCTCCTGGGCAAATGGTAGGAATACTCCAATTCCCCCAATCATCAGAATATCTCTCATACCCTCCTCCTCTATCAGCTGCATCTGCTGATCTAAACCCATCTCTGAATTCATGAGACCCTCATACAGTCTCATCTGCTCGGTCAGCTCCTCAGGTTGATCAAAACTCTCCTACTCATCCCTTCCCACCTGGCAATATGGGATGTCCCTGCTGCCCTCCTGGAAAACCATGAGATCAACTGATCCCATCTTCATCAACAACCATTTCTGAAGTGAACTCACCTCCGAGTCCATGAGAGTTTTAGACAGTCTCAAACTTTCATCTCTGCCCACCTGGCAATCCGAGATGCTTCTGCTGCCCTCCTGGAAGTCTTTGAGATGCCGTAGTGATCTCCTTTCACTGCACAGCTGGCAATGTAAAATTCCCTCACTGTCCTCCTAACAGTTCGTGAGATCTCGCAGTGATCTCAATTTGTTTCCCTCCTAGAAAACGGGAATTTCTACTTCTCTGCCCTCCTCGTAATTCTTGAGATCATCAGACGATCCCAATCCATTCTCTTCACCAAGAATTTCTCCAATTTCTGGTTCACATATCTGAACCAATTCCTCCTTTGTGGCTTTGAGGTTTTCAACATACCTCAACCATTCCTTTAACAACCTACGTTGTCTTATGACCATCAGCTCCCTGACTGGCCACTTCATCTTTGGCTTCTTCATGGGCCACTCATACACCCATCTCGACTTCTTATCCTACCACATCTTTAACTCGATCCTTTCTATCTCTGCTCTTATATCAGAAAGCTCTTCATCCATTTCTACAAGCTTTTCTGCTTTGCTCTTCTTCCTACGGCCTTCAGTAGCCATCTTGCTGTGTCTATCAGCCTCCCTGATAGATCTGCTGCTATCACTCTACATCTTGAGTGTTTCCAGCTTCATCTTACAGTCCTACTGACTGTCTATGGACTGTTGCCTACCTACAAACAAATCCTTATAGAGTCCTCAAGTGCTCTGTCTTCCTCTTGCCTCCTCTGTCTGCAATATACAAATAGAATCCTGCTCTGATACCACTTGATGTGTATCAGAGTGCTCTTTACCTCTTTCTACCTCTTCCTGTCTAAGATATACAGACAAGAATCAATCTCTGATACAACTTGACGCAGGGCTCGAGCTACCTCCTCCAACTCCTCGCCCACTCACAGGATCGATCACAAAATCCCCTTCTACTGAGCCAAAGTGGCTCCTTGGATTCCCTCGGGAATCACTATGAAAATCTGACCCACAGGTCTTCTCTTTCCCTGTCTCGACCTCTGCATCAGACCATGAACAAATTCCCCATAGGAAATGTAATATCGAGCTTCAGGGTTTTGGACTTCCTGCTGTCGAGAATTCCAGCACTCTCGAATCCCCAATCACCGATGAGCTCCTTGTATGTGTTAGCCCCTCTTGGATAAACACTTGGTCCACATGACCGTGCTCACAAGACCACAGCCTTATATTTTTCCTTTCATCGAGGTTTCAGGCTTTTTAATGCCAAATTGCAATTTCCCTTTGGATCCACGATCCTCCGATTCCCGACGTGCTCCAAATTCTACTAGTCCCCTGGGCCAGTCTTTTAGGTCCATACGACCTCCCTTTATATGACCGTAGCCATACCTCCTCATCGGGGTATCACATTTTGCGATTCTGAAATGCATAAACACTTTGTCACCAGGATCCCCGATATCCCAATGAGCCAAACACTGATCCACAACTTCCTATCGGGACTTTCCTCGATGGCGCCGATTTATTCCATGCATCCCTTCTCTGATGGACAGTCCCAATTTCCTCGCGTTTTCGAGACTTTTGATGTCCCGATTCTCACGACCTCGAGAACTCCGATTCTCCGAGTGCCAATATCCTGATGCCTCTCCTCTTGTTGGGATTTCTCTTCCTGTTCACGAGGACTTAACTCCCTCGCAACTCCGACAGATCTGACGACTATCAGGGCTCTAACCGAGATCTAATGACTCAGATCATTTTCTCTTGTGCGCTCCTCCTCTGGTGCGTTTCTGGATGCGAAATCCAACGCCTCAGATCTCATCAGCCTATCCAATGTCTATTGTGCTCCCTCCTGAGCTTGCGCACTTTCTTCCTAGAACTTGGAAGAATTTCAATCCTTCAAAGGCCTCAACCTTTGTCTTCTTCCTCTGCGAGCTCCTTTACTTGAGTTCCCGCCGTGCATTCTCAATAACATTGTTCCTCCTGAGCTTGTATGCTGAATCCTCCAAGGATTCTTTGACTTCTGCACTCCTTGCAGAATCCTCGCATGCACACGTAGGTTTTGTCTTTCCTCTAATATTTCCTATAGCCTCGACCTCCACAGGAAACTCATTTCTTCCTCCTTCTCCCGCTGATGGAGAATTCAACACCTTCTTGGTGGTCTTCTGCTCACAACAACCTCTTTCTGAGCCCTTTAGGGTGTTCAACAACTCAGTGAATATCCTTCAGTGGATACTTCCTCCAGCTCCAGAACTCAAAGAGTTCTTTTTTTTCTTCTAGGCATGTCTGTACACTGACTCGATGCCCACCTGGTAGAGTTTCCATTTCACAGAACGTTCAATAGTTCTGTCTTCTTTCGTGCACTACTTGGACTTGCTCAATTCCCTCCTGGTAGAGCTCTCAGAATCCTCAGTGATTCTTCTTTCTTTAAACTCGCAGTAGAGTTACTTCCTTAATGCACCACTGTGCACACACTCAATTCGCACTTGCCAAAGCCTCTACAGAATCCGTAGTGATTCTGGTTCTCCTAAGAACTCACAACGAGTTCTTCTCCAACACCCTGTGCCTGTGCTCAATTCCCACCTTGCAGAGCTTCACAGAACTCCTCAGAGATTCTGTCTACAACTGTGTCTTCTCCCACACAGCCTTACCTCCAAGGTGTTCAGTAACCTTGAGGTATTCTTCCTAAGTTGATGATTTCAGCTTCTGTGCCGCAGCATGTCTTTGCCTGAACCCACAGTGTTCAGAAGTGCATCCTTTGTGCACGTCTATCAGAACCCACAATGTTCTGTCACACCATCCTGGTGTGAAGCCTCAAAGGCCTCTCAACCCTGAAATCAAACACACTCCTGCAAATTCCTAACATACGTCTACAACATACAATGTAACACACATAGACATTCAGATAACACAGAATACATGTAGGAAAAATTGCTTCTGTTTATATTAAAAATGGAAAATGTCTGTTTGTACAAGGGTGTTCTCAAGCTCTCTTTGGCTCTTCTCTTCTCAATCCTCACTAACTCAAAAATGAGATATAAAAATCTCTTTTACCTGAGGGGGCTCTTCAAGCTCTTCCCTCCAACCTACCTACCTTATTCAATTACATTGAATGGGCTATCTAGTCCAGCGTCTAGATCTAGATCTCAACCATTACACACATTAAAGTCTGATCTACTCTATGCCTGCACAAAGTCACGGCTTCCTGGATCAACAACCTAAGCATTTAAATTACATTGAAATCAAATTTAGATGAGGCTGCACCTCTCTTTTAGTGTGCGATTTGAATTCACTGGCATGGCTGGCTGACGTGGAGAGATGCTCCTGCATCACAAGCTCTGGAATTGATCAAATAATTCCATGAAGGAATATGCAGTGGACACTTTACACCCACTGCAACTGCTCACAAAATAATCAGAGCAGTATTATACTGGTCGTCAATCTTCAGGGACTCATATGCCTCAATAAGGATATGTTTTTTATGCCAGCAGTTCTCAAGAAAAATGAAAAAAGTTGCGATGGCTCTGTAGTCAATTTTTCTGAAACAACCAATTTCCCAATGGGGACTTTTTTTCATTGGGCCGATTAAGCCAAAATCTAGAAAAGGGAACATGTACATTCCTATAGCTATTGATTATTTCAAAAAATGGCAAGAAGTGGTGGTGCTGAAGAATTGATTGGATTCCTAAAAGAAAACATTTTGTCAAGGTTTGGTGTTCCTAATAAATTCATCACAGACAATAGTTCGGTCTTCATTGGGTTAAAATTCACATAGTTTTGTGGACAATATGGGATCATTATGGGTTATTCTTCGAAATATTATCCAAAATGAAATGGCCTTGCCGAATCCACAAAAAAAACACTTGTAGATGTATTGAAGAAAGTTTTTGATGGAAACCATAGAAATTGGCACATGAAGCTGACAAAATCATTATGGGAAAGGAGGAAAACCCCAAAATATAGTTTCAGGATGAATTCGTATCTATTGTTCTATGGGAAAGAGGCAAAAATTCCAATTAACCTCGATTTTAACACAATGATATCTGTGGTCAATAATGAATATATGGAAGACACTTTGCCTACTTAGAAAAGGATCAATCAATAGCTAAAGCTGGAGGAGGAAAGAAGCAAATATATGAACCAGAATACTCAGAGGAAAAAGATCATCAAAAAGTATTTTGATCAAAGAACAACTTTGAAGAACTTCCATAAGGGAGAACTGGTACTGCTATGGAATAAAGCCAAGGAAAATCCATCCATGCACACTATTTAGGAAAAGATACGAAAGGATCTTACTCAAGCATTTTCATATCTTACTTGGATAAATAAACATAAACGGGAATATCACCCTATGTTTATAGCCATCAAAATTTGTGTCCTAATTCACAAGTATTGATTACAAGTGCTTAGGCTGATCTTTTTTATAAATGAAAGCTTGTTGGAAAAGTCATTATTTATGTGATTTTCTGAATATAACAGATGTTGAAATAAATATAGAGACAGAAGTAAAAACACCAAGCCAATAATCAAAACATATGAGACATGAAGAAATCATGTATTCCATTAAAATTTATAAAAATAATCGTTCTCTTTGCAAAATTCCCTGAGGAAATTTGGACCAAAGTCAAATTTAGATGTTCCCAATGAAAACCATACAAAAGGAATTCTGACAGAAGGTAAAAAAATGAACTTGAAAAGATGGATTATCTTGCCACAGATAGATCCTCACTCAACTCTACAAAATATCCTTTGTCAGTTATGAAATTTAATTCACAAACAAACAAGTCTACACAAAATATCAAAGATAGATCAATAGCTCTGAAAAACAAGTGTCTGAATGATGTAGTTCAGCCCTGAATCTTGGTGTTTATAATAGAACCTTGTTATCATAAAAGAGAATTAGGCTTTCAATGAATTAAAGAATGAATGAAAACTAAATTTTCTCAACAAAACTCAAAGAGAAGACCTTAGTATGCTTCTCCTGATATTCACCTCTTATTCCTCCTTTTCATTTTGCCTTTAAGCAATTACAATTATTTGAAGTTGTTGGACAACTAAGAGGGGGGGGGGGGGGGGG
>SNQJ01S0054836.1:44112-60597 GCA_010110895.2 Picea sitchensis | reverse complement strand
TATCCTTATGCCTTTGGCCACCACTTGTCCTGAGTTTACAGACTTTATCTTGCAGTCCTTGGACATGAAAAACATTTCACATTCTCTATCACACATTTGACTTACACTGAGTAGATTATGTTTCATCCCATACACAAGTAGAACATCTTGGGCTTTTCCTTTTCCATTACTTAAGCTCACCATCCCTTTGCCCTTTATTTTCCCTGGAGCATCATTTCCAAAGGTTACGTTTCCTGATTTGCTTTCACTTAGAGATAGAAACTTTCCTTTGTCTCCCATCATGTGTTTGGAGCATCCACTGTCTATATACCAAGGGTTCATTTTTATTTGAGCAGACAACACTAATCCACACTTGTCACTTTCCTTCTTCTTCCAAAACTTGACATTTTCAGCAGGAGATTTCGAATTTGGTTTATATTCCCTTAAATGGAAGTCAATAGATTTGTGTCCATGGTTATAATAGATGTAGCATTCAATCTCATTGTTCAACAGGTCAAACTTATTGGTGCAGCGTTGTCTACTTAATGACTGTTGATTATTTCTTGACCTCTTTAGTTTCATGTCCCTGGACTTAATTTGGCAATTGGAAATCAGTGAAGGTTTGTTACTTGGATGCATCATTCTTTGTTGTGGCAAGTATTTATTCCTTTGAAATCTTAATTGCTCATGTCTAAGTCTTACGGAACAATTTACATCTTTGTGACCAAAGTTAGCACAGTAGAAACAATAGCCATAGAAAAATTCTTTGTACCTGGAAAATGGTTGTCTTCTTTGAGCAAATCGATTTCTTCTAGGTTGATGACGTAGTTCAACGGTGATCACATTACTTCTTTGTCTATAGATTTAGATCGAGCATATTTTACCTTACTCAACCTGGGAGGCTGGTTGTCTTCCTTTGTTTCTGTAGGATTTTTATTGTCATTGGTTGTACTTTTGAAAAACTTGATGGGTTCTTCATTTCTTGGCTTACCACTGCTTGATCCTTCTTCATACCCCAAGCCAGTTTTCATCTTTGGATTCCTTTGTTGATTCAGAATAGTGGCCAATCCTTCTGAGGCTTTGATACTTGACAGATTCTGATTATACAAGGCTTGAAACTTCTCCATTTCTTTCCTCGTTTTCACTACTTCTTGTTCTAATGCTTCACATATTGCCTTCTTTTCTAATAGCTGTTGTTTTAGAATCTCTTCAATTTTTTTTGCCTCTTCCAATTCTACTTTTAGTAGGACAAGGTCTTCATCAGGTTCTTTACTGTCTTTCTCGAACTTTATCAACAATTGTCTTTGTTTTCTATTCTTGATTCTCAGTCTATCAATCTCTTCCAGTGCACTGATCAGTTCTCCTTCCATGTCAACCACAACTTCTTTTTCATCACTCCCTGTGATTTTATTATCATAATCCTCTTTGGCCATAAGTATGAAGTTATTTAGTTTATCTTCAATAGAGGAGTCATTTTCTTCATCATTTGAAGGATCATCATCATTGTTTACGCACAGAATTTTCTTCTTAAAGTTTTTCTCTTTAAAGAAATTTCAGTGTTTGTACTTATCCTCATCATCACATGTCTGATCCTTTCCTTTGTGGGGACATTTATTTGCAAAATGACCTATCCTACCACAATTGAAACATTTGAAAGGTAGTTTAACTTTGTATTTTCCTGATCCCTTCTTTAGTCTCTTCACAAATTTTGCTTCAATTTCATCGGGCTTAGAATCCTCATTCTTGTCTTCTTTAAATGATGCTTCTTTGGAGGTAGGTTTATCTTTAACTATTCTCATTTAATATGAAGTCAATGTTCCTAGCAGTTGATCAAACTCCAAGGTTTTTAGATCATTAAGTTCTTCTATAGCAGAGACCTTCGGGTTGAACCTATCTGGGAGAGATCTCGAGATTTTCTGAACTAAAGGAGGTTCATCAATTGTTTCACCAAGTGCCTTCATTGCATTTACTATTTCTTCTACTCTCAGAAAGTATTTTCCAATAGTTTCATCTTCCTTCATCTTCATCTATTCAAACTGTATTATGTAGGTTTGAAGCTTTTCATCCTTTACCTTCTCATTACCCTCATAGTTGCTAATGAGTTTGTCCCACATTTCTTTGGTAGTTCCTAGGTGCATAACTTTTACGAATTCTTCTTCTGCAATCCCACTCAAGATAGCATTCATAGCCTTAGTGTTGAAGCTAAATTCTAGTTTGTCATCCTTATTAGTTAGCACAATTGGCTTTACATAACCAGTATCTACCACATCCCAGACATCTTCACCTAATGAAATTATGTAGGTTCTCATTCTAACTTTCCAGAAGGCAAAGTTTGTTCCATTGAATAGAGGGGCCTTATTGGTTGAATTTCCTTCATGGATTGACATGTTTAAGCTCTAGGATATACCCTTAGATAAAAGGGGCTGGCTCTGATACCAATTGTTGGACAACTGAGAGGGGGTGGGTGAATCAGTTGTTACTATTCTTAAACAAATATGATTCTTTTAAAATATTTACGAGGCACTCAATGATGATCACTATAATGGAGGGAAATAAATAATGGCACATTCAACATCAGTCACATATATGAGAAACAAAGAGACAAATATTTCCCAAGGAAACCCATACAGGGTAAAAACCTCTTCTTCTTTATATGATAATTATTAGTTACATTCTTTACATTATCATACATATGAGCACCAACTCATTGTGAGGGTACAACCTCTATTTTGTAAGATGCAACTTGCTGAGACCACCAACTCTCTGTTTTTCTCTAGCACCCACTAGAAGGAAGCACCAACTCCCTGGTTTCTCTAGCACCAACTAGATGGAAGCACCAACTCCCTATGTTCAAGCACCCACTTGAACCTCTGAGGACACCAGTCCTCCCTAGCACCTCCCAACCACCCTGTTTTATAAATATTTTCTACTGAAACTTATTACAGTGATTTAATGTTCAACAATGGCTTACCAGACTCATCATTGTTTTGCTACATTTCGTTGCTCTATCTGCCTCACTGCCTTTCTACACACATCCTCTTCTATTCAATTCAGTTGTTGCACTCTCTTCCTTCTTCACGCATGAATCACCTTCAATAACATCAACCATAACAACCCCAACAGCAACAACAACCCTATCTCTTCTCTGTACTATGTATTTATAGCTTTTGTGCACCTTGTCCATGCAATGCACACAATACCTCTGCATACTCACACCACGACGCTATCCTCCACAACTTGAGTGCTCCTTCTGATCATCATCGTGACTCTTAAGCTTCTCTGGCCATTTTCCCACTCGTTCAACATCACTATATGTTATGCTGAGATTCCTTCGCCTCTCTGGCAGTTGAGACTCTTTGTCTTCTCTATGATAGTCGAGCTCACCTTCTCTGTTCCAGTTACAATCTTCAATGCTCATCCATCTATCAATCACCTCCACGAGCATATTCATCCCTCTTGAAGATTCCTATAGACTCCTCATCTCCTTTGTCAATCACCCCGAAGTGTCTTCGAGTCCTCTGGCAGAAACCATTAGTGGTTTTTGGCAGTTACACTGTGACGTGCAACAATAGCCCTATGATCTTCTTCAGTTTCATCTGCACCATTGGATTAGTTGTGATTTATGTGTTTCTCACTTTCGCAATTTGGATATTCTATGAAGAGGCATCTTGACTCTTCATGTTGCGAGCTTCGAAAAGGAGCTTGGATGATTTAGCTCCCTCCTCTATGTAACCACAGGTAGTGACCACCGGTTATAGCAATATTTCACCTTTTCAGTACTTTTCCATTCATATGATCCCGTGTTTTGACACTCCTAGATGTGATCCCTGAAATTTCAAGGTGGAGCTTACCTATACTAGGTCCTTCCTCCACGTGACCACACGTGGTGACCACAGGCTGCGCTATAAGGCGCTGCAAACTTATGCTCTTCATTGACCCTAATCGATGGTCCACAATCTCGATGAATCAATGATCCAGATATTTTCACTATCTGTTAAAGATTTTCCAACAGAAGTAGTTGAACCACTTCTTTAGTTAAGTTAACTAAAACTCAAAAAAAAAAAAATAGTTAAGGGGGAAAAGTAATAAAATCATAATAAGGGTTTTAAATAAATAATAACTAGTAGGTGGGACCCCTTGTGACTCCCTTTAGTTTTTAACAATCATAACACAACTAGTTAATCAATCAAAATATCCCTCCTTGTGACTCCCATCACCCTCTCATAATTTGACAATTTATATCAATGATAATTGAAATTATTCCAAAAATATATTATCCATATATCCAAAAAATAGTGTGTTCAAAATTTCAGAAGTCAACTGTTCTCAACAATCAATAAATAAAAGCACTTAAAACCCATATTTACCACTTGGGGAGGCAATCTTTCCCTTGTTGTTTCTGTCACCCTTTGATCTCTATGAATTTTCCTTAGGCTGTGTGGAGCCTTTAGGACTAATCTCACTGATCACATGACAGAAATCATCTCTCAAATGTGTGCGGGAGGACACATATTTGGAAGAGTCATTTGAGGGTGAGGAGGGGGAAACAATGACTTTTCCTGTGTCAGGAGCATGGTGGGCCTCATTTTTTAACCTTTTTCTTGCATGGGAATATTGTACTGGTGATTGGACAGGGGAATCTTGGACAATTTGATTAACAGGTGGAGGAGAAGGTAGATATAAGTTAGGCTAGCCATGATGTTGGGAGACTGTCGAGTGGACAATCTCTTGCCATCCTTAATTTATAGGGACTTCAAGTTGTAGTGAGACATGAGGAGGCACTAGGATACTAGGGACATGTGGATATTTGAAGGGAGGCCTTTCTGGCCTAGTTTAGGCCACTCCTTGCCCAATCCAGTTAAAAAATCCAACTTGAAATAGATAGCCCAACTCTTTCAAGTTTGCATCAAAATGTATAGAGATCCTTGGACTTCTAGGGCCCCTATTCTAATTTCCTCTTCCTCTATTACCCTGTCCATGGCTACCTCTACTGAAAAATCTCATTCTTGTATGCATTATTTATTAGCAAATAGTTTCTTCAACAACCATACATGACATCTCTTTTAAACATTAAACAAAGTTTGCCTCGACAACACATCAGACTCATGAAATCCAATCCATATAAATCATTTAATACTTGTCAATGAGAGGGGGGTGAATAATGGTTCTGGGAAATGTGAGGGATTGTATTGAGTGAAAAGTGTTAAAATGAGGAGGAATAGATCATGATTACTTCTCACAAAACATCAAACAATCAACTGTATCGTAAATAAAAAGAATATATCATTGTAATTCATCCCTGTGTGATCCTCTAACTTTCATAATACAAAAATTATCTTCAATATAATTAAATTTTAAGAATAGGGAGTGGATATTGAAGATGGGAAGGCGAGGGGAGTTGTAATGTGCGAAAAGTGAAAGAATGGTAGGGGAAATAACATATGTTGTTCTTAAAACTAATTAAGTAATCCATAAAAAAAACAACTATGTATTCAATACAAAGATACCAATACCAATTAACAATTCCCATGTGTCAAAACTGTTCATTGTCCCACATTCAATTCTTCAAACTTTTTCAATTAACATAGTTTATATTCATAACCATAATCATTATGCCTTTCACATTCTTGTTAAGAGAATACTTATATCCTTTCATTTATTTTCTTTTCATTTAAAGAAAATCAAAAGGAACACATAGTCACATTGCTTCATCTCTGTCCAACATATATTTCTATACAAAATATCAACCACTGCCCATGATTCACAAATTCCCAAATCAAACATAGACACAAGTCTTTTCCCGAGTTGAATAGACCTTTTAAAACTTGCCCAATTTCATTCTTTTGATAACATTAACCAATAAAAATTGCAATGGAACCATAACACAAAACCTGAGCTTTATTGCTGATGGTGCAATTAAATAAAACAATGCATGATGTCTCCATAATCCATACACAGTAAACAACAAAGTCACAGCCATCATTTTCCCTAACCTGTAATGATCCCAATCAGGGCTAATAAAATGCATAGTAGCCATAAATTACCAATTGAAACCACACTGAAAGAATACATCAATCAAAAACCTAATGAGAAGATACAACCATTGGTTTCCTTTTATTACCAAACTAATCAATAAAAACAAGCTACATTTTCAACGCAATTGTCATAACAAAAAGAGACAATCCCTTGACTGTGTATCAATTCTCATCCCCAATCACAACCTTCAACTCAATCAAAATAGAGACGAGACAATACTTAAAGAAACTTTCATAATCACTCAACCAATCCATGACAGACACCAAGATACCCAACAAGAGTGTGAATAGTTGGGGTTATAAAAATCGGGCTCTGTAACAATGAACACAATAATTAATCAAGAGTTCGCTTGGTCATTAAAGAACAGAGAGTTTGGAGTTCAAACATATCAAAAATAGGCAGCGACCCTTCGAAACAAGAACGGTGGAACCATAGGCTTTTATAACTATCCATTTGTGTAATAGTGTGACAGTTCAACACCAAGTAGGGTAGCCAACGATGTAGAGGAGAAATGATTGCTTCATGTACAACAACAAATATCAATACACACATAAGCATAACCCTCGATCCTTTCTCAAGGGTCGAACCAATTTATAACAATGCCAGTGGAAATGCAAACCCGAGGTATCACCAACAACCATAAAGCATATTTCTTGGCATAATGGCCATCTCCTAACCAAATTCATTGATATCCATACCATATAAATAATCCCAAGACTAGGTGAATAACCCACGACCATGGCTCTGGAAGATACACAGTGACCAAAAGGTAGTTCAAAAACATATACAGAAACCCCATATCAACCTGAATACAACCAGACATAGTTACCATAACTGTGAGGAAGCAACCAACAAGGATAAACAAAGAAAAACCCTCCAACAAAATTCCCATAACTACTTTAAAATAAGAGAGATCCATCACAATTTTTACCACAAAGAACAACCAATGAAATCATAACTTCAACAAACCAATTCTTTCATTTTGAAAATGAATAACCCCACAATCATCCCAACGAGAAGACCCACACGTTTACACATTTGCCAATCCCAGGAAAACACAAACCAACACATTACCGAGCCATTGTTCATTTCATACACAGAGTGAAGTTCATGGATGGGATAAAAGAACCATACTTGTAACCAATGTCTTTAAAAAGGGCGAGTTGGTCGAGCAATTCCTTCCAAGCTTGAATCTCATAGCTTAACCTCCAACAAAACCAAATGAAACAATAACCATACTAGGGCGACGACCTGATGGGAGAGGTATGGAGTGACCAACATTTACTGCGCATCGCTTCCATCTTCCTCACATTCAATTTTGTAGTACACGCCAGCCAGCTAAAAAACATACCATTAACCATGCCATTAATTCCATACATTGAAACTTGTGACATATTTCTTGCCAATTGTGCCACCCAAAATCCATATTAACGATTGCCAAAAACCATACCATAGCATATATCAAAATGCACCCAATATAACTCAAATACAATTCGCATAGCCACTAACCATTGCTATTTAGGATTAATACTAGCTTATTTTCATTTCATTTTCACACAACCTCTTAACATAACATAGAATAGTCCCTTTTGGAATTTTTGTTAAAGTCTCTTTCTATTTCCTTTGTTTTATGTTGTTACTAACATATGTCTTGTGCAGGTGTAGCCAGGTAATACTCATGGTGGTATCATCAAATGTAACAATTGTAGTATATGTCACTCATAACATATAATTTGAGCTTAGAATAAAGGAACAAGACATAAAATGCATTATCCACCTACCATTATGTCAAAACAAAACCAAGACTGCATAATCAACCATATAAGACCTTGTAAGGAGTATCCAAACAACAACATGAAAAGTGTGATATGACTATCTTCGAGCCTCCAGTCTACAAGGGGATCCCACATACTAGTATTATATCTTATTAGCATAGTTTATATAATAGGCTTTAACAATACTTTGCAGGCGAAATTCCTCGTTGCGATTTTGATCGTCAACAAACTGGGGACTCCACAGGGAAATCAGTTTCCAACATATTAAGAACTCAAAATATATGGTTTCATAGACCAAAATAATAGTGGACCAAATAGATATAACCCGAATGATCATGCAACGGGGGGAAGTGAGCAGATTTAATGGAAAA
Organism: Picea sitchensis; assembly: GCA_010110895.2. NCBI lineage: Eukaryota > Viridiplantae > Streptophyta > Pinopsida > Pinales > Pinaceae > Picea > Picea sitchensis. The sequence goes on along the minus strand of SNQJ01S0054836.1, from coordinate 52,436 downwards.
ATGATTGGAAATTTGGGAATAACAGATGAAAAATGTTAAGTATGAGGGGGTTTATCCCTGTATGCATAATCATTCAACCTGAATTTTTTCTTGACTTCAAGGAGAAATTTTTTATGGAATTTCTCTTTTAACTCTCAAATGGATGAAGAAATGGAAAGTAGAAGCGAGAGGTAACCAATTTCTTTATAAGACAACAATGAAGGAAGATAACAATTTCAATTGTGCTTTTAGGGGGAACATCGTAACAACTGTGTAAGATTGATTTTTGTTGACTAACAATACCTTGTAGGAGTGTCACTGTAGCAGAAATTATCCAACATATTATTCTTGACCAAAATTAAACCTAAAAGATAAAAAGAAATAAAAGTCATGATAGAAACAGAACTGAAAATATTTAAAACAACAGAAACAAAATGACAGAATTGTAAAAAGAAGGAAAACCATTAAATAAAAGAAGAATTTAAACTACTGTAAGAGTAGACATGAAAAGAAGTAGTGAAAATGAAAAAAGAACTAGGCTACTAATATACAAAAAATCCAAATAGCGTTAAAACTTTTCAAATTGGTTCCACGTAGTGTTTTAAGTGAGAACTGTTATTGCTATAGGAAAATAGTCACTCTTGTAAATCTTTTAAAATGTAAGAGTTTGTACCCAGGAAAAAAACAATATTGAAAGGAACCAACCATAATTTTTGAAACTTTGAGCATCTTCCCCTATCAACCAACCATGACACTCTTATTGAAATACTTCTTAACAGTCTATTGTCTCGTTTTTATATTATCCAAGGAAAACATCCTTTGCTCCTCTAAAGCTAGGAGTGCATTTATCCTTTGTGAAACAACAGAGGAATTTAATTCTTCGATCTATAGCATTAGCCTTAAGGAAGAAAGTTCTATCTTAGTAGGAAGGATGTCTTCTTGACCATAAACAAGATGGAAAGGAGTGCAACCAATGCTTACTGTGGTGGTATTTCGATCTGCCCAAAGGGAGCAAGTGAGGAGAGTGTTCCATTGACGAGGCTTATCTTTGATGAGCCTTTTGAAAATTCTCACTAGATTCTTATTGGTAGACTTGACCTTCCCATTCCCTTGGGGATAATAAGATGACGAGGTGAAATATTTAACCCCCAACTTAGACAAAAATTGTGTTATCTTAGCAGGAATAAAAGCAGGACCATTTTCTATAATAATTTCCAATGGAAGACCAAATCTAGAAAATATGTTGTTTTCAAGGAAAGAAATCACCCGATCATTTGTTTAGTGCTTAAGTGGGACACATTGAAACCATTTTGTAAAATATTTTTAGGCTGTCAAAATAAAGAATTGTCTTGCTGACAATGGAGGATTAATAGGACCAATAAAATACAATCCCCAATTTGAAAAAGGAAAGTCTGGGAGGACATGTTGCAATGGCATGGCTGAAAGGAATTCTTTCAAAGAAATTTTTTGGAACTTGTCACAAGATCTCAAAGAAACATAAGATTCATGAAATATTGAAGGCCAATAGTATCATTTTCTAATAATCTTGAAAGCAATGGTTTTAGCAGAAAATTGACCTCCTACTTGAATGAAAGATTTTGAAGAACCATGAGTTTCTTGCAACGGTTTATGTGCATCCTCATTGTTTACATAGCGAAGAAACACACCATCAAAAAATATTTGAAACAAGAAGCCTCCGATAATGACATATATTGTGAATTCAATATGAAGTATTATCCTTTGATGAGTGTCTTATTTGTCTGGACATATTTGGTTTTGTAAGTAATAAACTAAATTCTTATACCAAGGATGTTCAGACACAGGAAGGATCTGATTATCAATGTAGAATAGTGTTGATAGGGAACTATCCTATTCATCCATTTCTTCACTATTTTCAGCATGCTGAGCTAAGTGAAGGGATAAGTCATGTCCCTTGATAGTGGTAGAAGTCATGATATTTAAATCATGTTCCTAGATCTTGGCAAGCCAATTTGGAAGCTTCCCTAAAAGACAAGTCTGTGAGAGAAAAAAATTGACAGTAGATAAATGGACTTTTACCAATGCATGCTTACCTAAGATGAAGTGGTGAAACTTTTCAATAACTTTAACAAGAGAGAAAGCACGTTTCTTAATAAAAGAATATTTAAATTCATCATTAGACAATCTTTGAATCATGTAAGCCACTGGTTTTTCATTACCTTGGTCATCACTTTGCATGAGGATAAAAGAAACTTATTCCTCAGTGGAATTAGTATATATCATGAATTCCTTCTCAAAATCTGGCTTCACCAAAACTGGTGCGGAACTGATTTCTTTCTTGATCCCTACAAAAGAATTTTCGACATCATTTGTCCAAGAAAAAGAATGATCTTGCTTAAGCAGATTATGATTTGGTTTCACCATCATAGGAAAATATGTAACAAACCTATAGAGGAAGTTAAAAACACCCATAAAATCTTGAACCTCCTTCTTCAAAGTGGGAGGAGGAAGAATAAGGATAGCAGCAATCCTTTCAGGATCAATGCTTATTCTTGAATCGGAGACAATTTTGTGCAAGGATCTTTCCCTTTCGTAATGCCGAAAATGGAATTAGAAAGATTTAGAGAGATGCCAAATTTCCTACATCGCATGAGAACTCTTTTTAGATGACCAAAATGATCTAATCGGCTTTTAGAGTACATAGTTAAGTCATCAAGGTAGATATGGATGATCTTACCGATCAAATTGTTGAAAGCTATTTGCATAGCTCTTTGAAAAGTGGCACCTGCATTATATAATCCAGAAGGCATATGTTCATAAGAAAATGTAACAAAACGAGTAATAAAGGTGGTTTTATATTTATTTTCCCTTTTTACCTTCATTTGATTGTAACCGGAAAAACCATAAAGTAAGGATATCATCTGTGAACGTGAAAATTGCTGGAAAATCATTTCCATGTTAGGGAGAGGAAAGTGATCTTTTATAATAGCTAGATTTAATGCATGAAAATAAATGCATAATTTGATCTGACCAGTTGTTTTCCGAATGGGAACCAAATTGGAAACCCATTTAGAATACTTGACCGAAAATATGATTTTCTTTTTCAAGAGCTTTTCCAACTCCTTTCAAATAATTTCCTCCAGTGCAGGGTTAATAGGTCTTTCATTTTTCCTAACTGGTTTTATTCCTTCCTTGATGGGAATGGCATGTTGTATAAGACCGGGATCAAAACCATGAAGATCCTCATAATACCAAGAAAAAACATCCTGAAATTCACCAAGCATCTTGGAAAAATTCATCTTCTCTTCATCAAAACATTGGGCACCTATTTTAACATTATTTGGAGATTCAGGTGTCCCATTGTTCAAGGATATGGTTTCACCCACCTTCCTTTTCGACTCCTCTTATCTATCTTTCTCCTTACTACCTACATCACTTGATGAAAATTAAATCTCTAGAGGAGTCAAGCCTTTAGGAATCTTGTTATCTTCTATGGATATAATTTCCTTGGTCTTATAAGGTTCATTTTGAATGAAAGCGCAAATTCTCTCATCGCTAGGGAAGACCTACCATGATTCTATATTTTCATGGATATGTGGATGATATAGAGATTTAAAATTACAATCAGGTTTGTTTGGCATAAGTTTTCGATTAGGAGAGGTTGCAAAAACAACTAATCGATTAGTCATTGAGTTCAATTCCCTCCTAGCATGAGTAATGTTGAAAGATAGTATGTTTGAGATAAGTGCCCAAATAGTTTGGGTGTATCATTTCATCAACATTTTTCTAGGATAATATATCTTATGTACATGGTTCACAATAATCTTGGAATCCCCAAAAACTATAAGGTGACCACAACCTTGATTATATGCATTTTCAATGCCTAATAGTAAAGATTCGAATCCAGTGACATTGTTTGTGCAAGAAAAATACAACCTATAAGAAAAGTTATGAATTTTTCCTACATGAGAGTACAAGATAATGCCATCTTTGTTACCTTCATTAGAGCATGAACCATCAAAGTGCATGTGCCACATACCATCATCTAAATCAATTTGTTCAAAGGGAATGTTATCTTCCTCATCAAATATGGAATACACCCTTAGGTTCTCTTTGATATAGCTCACATTAGGTTGTGGGACACTCTCTATGTAAGGTGAAATCCTTCCCTCTCTAAGGACAATGATTTTTTTACCGTTCCGAGGAACGGATAATTGTGTCTCATCGAGTGAGAGGTATCCACCTGTCAAGGCTTGCTAATATATTCTTAAGATGATTGAGTAATTTCTTACTAGCATATTAATTACATGAATATTAAGGGTTGTCCTTATTTCAGGGTGTCTAGACAAAGACAAGGTCACATATTTTATCTCACCTATGGTCGTTTGTTATAGAATATTATAAGAGAGCATGCGTCTAGTGTTTTCATTTGTACAAGACAAGCCTAGCTCTTCCTTAATAATCTTCAACATCACACTTGGGCCTGAACCACCGTCAATGAGGAAACAATGGGCGATCTTATCCATAATATTTATAGAAATATAAAAAAGGGGATTTTTTACAGGGTATCTAAATTTATGTACACCTACTTTATTTACAAACGAATCCTCTTCATTTACCTATTCAGAGAGTTTGGATACAACGAAATATTTTCCTTCCATGAATTGTTTTAGATGCCTCTGTTGTTCAGGGATGACAACCATGTCCGAAAGGGTGGCATATTCTTTGGTGTTTTCCAACTGATTCATAATATTATATTTGTAAGAGGGGAGAGGGGATGTAGTTCCTTGAATATAAGGAACCTTAGGAACATGAACAGTAGCAGTCGGTGAGGATGAGCTCGGGCTAGAAGAATTGCGGGGAGGATCATATTTTCCTTTGGGAATGCATGATTTCTTCCTAGTATTAATGATCATGGCATCTTCTAGATCTGAAAAATCTAGAACAAGGATGGTATTTTATTGTCTTTTACCAAAGATATTATCTTTGGCACTCTTCTTTACCTCACGCGTGGTTTCATCATGGTTTTCCTCGCAAAATTTACACCAAATCTGAGGCATGATAACTTTAGGCTGAAAATTATTTTCAATTGGATTTCTAAAGGGGGGTGAAGCAGAGGATGAAGCTCCAAGGGTGAGAGGGGAGACATCTCCCTTTCACTCACATGCTATCATACGATTATTCATGTCTTGTACAAGCTGTAAGAGGGTGAACATATCTATCTTTTTAAATGAATCTCCCTGAGGAAAACCTGCTCTTTCGAGATGTTCTTCATACTTTGAACATGTATGTAGAGAGGAACCAAGGCTATCAATGTATTTTTCCTCAATCCTATGATGGTAGGGGGAAGGTAATGCACTATAATAATGCATGGAAGAGGCTTGGTTCTAAGGTAGAATGAGTTCATGGATTTGATTGTATAACTTAGTGAACACAAGTTGAAGGACTTAATGGTCTCACCATCCTTATAGGCGATGTTATTTTACTCCCGTAACTACTTAGCTGGGCTTTTAGAATGCCCATAGGTGAATTTGAACCAATACACTAACTCCTCTCAAGTAGACATAATCTTAGGAGGAAGGTCAAAGAAATCGTCCGCAACCTTTCCTTCCAAGGAATTGACAAATAAGCACATGCAAGTATCATTGTCATTGGCTCCTATGTTGTGATAGGCATAATAAAATGCCACCAGGTGTTCATTTGTAGTGATAGTGTTATTCCCCAAAAACCTAGGAATATGCTCTTTGAATTTAGGAAGTGGACGAGTAGCAGGTGGTAGGTTAAGAGGAGAGGAAACATGCCATGGTGTGGTTGTAGCATCTTATTCAAATTGAAAAAAATCATAATTTTTAATGACTTTGGTGGGGTTTGTGGTAGATTGGATAGGGATATGGTGGCTATATAAGCTACCAATCACTGATGAAGCTCAATATTGAGACGAGGAAGCACTTCTAGTACCACCAAATCCACCACTAGATGCCATCTTGTGGATGATAGATAAGGGAGAGAAAGATGAACTGGATGAATTAGACAAGGTTCTCCTTAGAGAACTTTGTTGGGTTGATAACAAAACGTTCCTTCGTTTTATTTCAGCAATAGGATTAATTTCAGGTGATAAGCCTCTTCTTCTCCTAGAAACATGTGGGTCTAAAGACATGAAAAGAAGGTCAAAGATGAAGGAGAAAGAATATTTATTGTTTATTTCTAGGTTGTCCATGTCTAGCTTCCCAACATTCTTGGGCACTAATGTCTCATTCAATTGCTTCCCATGAATGATTAAGCTCAACCCAAGTATTAGTAGTGTCTAAATGGTGATAAAGAAATTCAAAGCAATGTTGGATTGATCTTGAAGACCGAGATCAATATTGGGCCACCTTGCAACCGGTACAGTCATTCAGAGATAAAATGGTCAAAGAATCAATATCAGAAAAATAGATGTATTCAATGATAATAAAGCATAAAAAAACAACCAGAGAGATATTGAAGATATCCCTAGTATGGTCACCAAAAATAATTGTTGAGGAAAAGATACAAAAGGATATTACTCAAGCATTTTCATATCTTACTTGGCTAAAGAAAGATAGATGGGATCTTCACCCTATGTTTATATCCATCAAAATTTGTGTCCTAATTCACAAGTATTGATTACGAGTGCCTAGACTGATCTCTTTTATAAATGAGAGCTTGCTGGAAAATTCATTATTTATGTGATTTTATGAATATAACATATGCTGAAATAAATATTGAGATAGAAGTAAAAACACCAAGTCAATAATCAAAACAGATGAGACATAAAGAAATCATTTATTCCATTCTAATTTATCAAAAGAATCATTCTCTCTACAAAATTCCCTGAGGAAATTTGGACCAAAGTCAAACTTAGATGTCCCTGATGAAAACCATACAAAAGGACTTTTGGCAAAAGGTAAAAAAAATGAACTTAAAAAGATGGATCAGTTTTCCACAGATTGTTTCCCACTTGACTATGCACAATAGCCTTTGTCAGTCATGAAATTTAATTAAAAAATAGAAAAGTCTACACAGACTATCAAAGATAGATCAACACCTATGAAAAACAAGTGTATGAATGATGTAATTCAGCCCCGAATCTTGTTGTCTACAATAGGAACCTACTATCGTAAAAGAGAATTAGGATTTCAATGAATTAAAGAATGAATGAAAATTGAATTAACTCAACAAAACTTAAAGAGAATACCTTAGTATGCTTATCCTTCTATTCTCCTCTTGTTCCTCCTTTTCCTTTTTCCTTTAAGCAATTAGAATTAGTTGAAGAAGCTGAACCACTTCTTTAGTTAAGTTAACTAAAACTCAACCAACTTTTTTTTAGTTAAGGGGGAAAAGTAAAAAAATCATAATAAGGGTTTTAAATAAATAGTAACTAGTAGGTGGGACCCCTCGTGACTCCCTTTAGTTTTTAACAATCATAACACAACTAGTTAATCAATCAAAATATCCCTCCTTGTGACTCCCATCATCCTCTCATAATTTGACAATTTATATTAATGATCATTGAAATTATTCCAAAAATATATTATCCATATATCCAAAAAATAGTCTTTTGTCCAAAATTTTAGAAGTCAAATGTTCTCAGCAATCAATAAATAAAAACACTTAAAACCCATATTTGCCACTTTGGGAGGCAATATTTCCCTTGTTGTCATTTTCACCCTTTGATCTCACTAAATTTTCCTTAGGCTGTGTGGAGCCTTTAGGCCTAATCTCACTGATCACATGAGAGAAATCATCTCTCAAATGCATGTGGGAGGACACATATTTGGAAGAGTCATTTGAGGGTGAGGAGGGGGAAGTAGCGGATTTTCATTTGTCAGGAGCATGGTGGGCCTAAGTTTTTAACCTTTTTCTTGCATGGGAAGACTGCACTGGTGAGTGGATAGGGGCATCTTGGAAAATTTGATTAACAGGTGGAGGAGCAGGTAGAGATAACTTAGTCCAACCATGATGTTGGGAGACTATTGGGTGGACAATATCTTTCCATATGTCATTTTCAGGGACTTCAGGTTACAGTGAGACATGAGGAGGCACTGGAATACCAGGGACATGTGGAGAGGTTGGAAGGGAGGCCTTATTGGCATAGGTTGGACCACTCCTTGCCCAATCCAGTTAAAAAATCTAGCTTGAAATAGCTGGCCCAACTCTTACGAGTCTGCATCAAAATGTATAGAGAGCCTTGGCCTTCTAAATCCCTTGTTCCAATTTCCTCTTCCTCTGTTACCCCACCATGGCTACCTCTGCTGAAAAATCTCATTCATGTATGCACCATTGATTAGAAAATAGTTTCTTCAACAATCATACATGACATCTCTTTTAATTATGAAACAACATTT
>SNQJ01S0054836.1:29988-44062 GCA_010110895.2 Picea sitchensis | reverse complement strand
TAGCACCCACTAGAAGGAAGCACCAACTCCCTGGTTTCTCTAGCACCAACTAGAAGGAAGCACCAACTCCCTGTGTTCAAGCACCCACTTGAACCTCTGAGGACACCAGTCCTCCCTAGCACCTCCCAACCACCCTGTTTTATAAATATTTGCTACTGAAACTTATTACAGTGATTTAATGTTCAACAATGGCTTACCAGACTCATCATTGTTCTGTTGCATTTTTTTGCTCTATCTGCCTCACTGTCTTCCTGCACACATCCTCTTCTATTCAATTCAGTTGTTGCACTCTCTTCCTTCTTCACGCATGAATCACCTTCAATAACAACAACCACAACAACCCCAACAGCAACAACAACCCCATCTCTTCTCTGTACTATGTATTTATAGATTTTGTGCACCTTGTCCATGCAATGCACACAATACCTCTGCATACTCACACCGCGACGATATCCTCCACAACTTGAGTGCTCTGTCTGATCATCATCGTGACTCTTCAGCTTCTCTGGCCGTTTTCCCACTCGTTCAACATCACTGTATGTTATGCTGAGATTCCTTGGCCTCTCTGGCAGTTGAGACTCTTCGTCTTCTCTATGATAGTCGAGCTCACCTTCTCTATTCCAGTTACAAGCTTCAATGATCATCCAGTTGTCAATCACCTCCACGAGCATCTTCATCCCTCTTGAAGATTCCCAGAGACTCTTCATCTCCTCTGTCAATCACCCCGAAGTGTCTTTGAGTCCTCTAGCAGAAACCATTAGTGGTTTCTGGCAGTTACACTATGACGTGCAACAATAGCCCTCCGATCTCCTTTAGTTTCATCTGCACCATTGGATTAGTTGTGATTTATGTGTTTCTCACTTTCGCAATTTGGATATTCTGCGAAGAGGCATCGTGACTCTTCATGTTGCGATCTCTGAAAAGGAGCTTGGATTCTCTAGGTCCCTCCTCTATGTAACCACAGGCAGTGACCACTGGTTATAGCGATATTTCACCTTTTCGGTACTTTGGCATTTGTATGATCCCGTGTTTTGACACTCCTAGATGACCACCGGTTATAGCGATATTTCACCTTTTCGGTACTTTGGCATTTGTATGATCCCGTGTTTTGACACTCCTAGATGCGATCCCCGAAATTCCAAGGTGAAGCTTATCTGCACTAGGTCCTTCCTCCACGTGACCACACGTGGTGACCACAGGCTGCGCTATAAGGCGTTGTGAACTTATGGTCTTCATTGACCCTAATCGATGGTCCACAATCTCGATGAATCAATGATCCAGATATTTTCACTATCTGTTAAAGATTTGCCAACATAAGTAGTTGAACCACTTCTTTAGTTAAGTTAACTAAAACTCAAAACAAAAAAATAGTTAAGGGGGAAAAGTAATAAAATCATAATAAGGGTTTTAAATAAATAATAACTAGTAGGTGGGACCCCTTGTGACTCCCTTTAGTTTTTAACAATCATAACAAAACTAGTTAATCAATCAAAATATCCCTCCTTGTGACTCCCATCATCCTCTCATAATTTGACAATTTATATCAATGATAATTGAAATTATTCCAAAAATATATTATCCATATATCCAAAAAATAGTGTGTTCAAAATTTCAGAAGTCAACTGTTCTCAACAATCAATAAATAAAAGAACTTAAAACCCATATTTACCACTTGGGGAGGCAATCTTTCCCTTGTTGTTTCTTTCACCCTTTGATCTCTATGAATTTTCCTTAGGCTGTGTGGAGCCTTTAGGACTAATCTCACTGATCACATGAGATAAATCATCTCTCAAATGTGTGCAGGAGGACACGTATTTGGAAGAGTCATTTGGGCGTGAGGAGGGGGCAACAATGAATTTTCCTGTGTCAGGAGCATGGTGGGCCTCGTTTTTTAACCTTTTTCTTGCATGGGAATATTGTACTGGTGATTGGACAGGGGCATCTTAGACAATTTGATTAACAGGTGGAGGAGAAGGTAGATATAAGTTAGGCTAGTCATGATGTTGGGAGACTGTCGAGTGGAAAATCTCTTGCCATCCATCATTTTTAGGGACTTCAAGTTGTAGTGAGACATGAGGAGGCACTAGGATACTAGGGACATGTGGAGATTGGAAGGGAGGCCTTTCTGGCCTAGGTTGGGCCACTCCTTGCCCAATCCAGTTAAAAAATCCAACTTGAAATAGATAGCCCAACTCTTTCAAGTTTGCATCAAAATGTATAGAGAACCTTGGACTTCTAGGGCCCCTGTTCTAATTTCCTCTTCCTCTATTACCCTGGCCATGACTACCTCTATTGAAAAATCTCATGCTTGTATGCATTATTTATTAGCAAATAGTTTCTTCAACAACCGTACATGACATCTCTTTTAAACATTAAACAAAGTTAGCCTCAGCAACACATCAGACTCATGAAATCCAATCCATACAAATCGGTTAATACTTGTCAATGAGAGGGGGGTGAATAATGGTTCTGGGAAATGTGAGGGATTGTATTGAGCGAAAAGTGTTAAAATGAGGAGGAATAGATCATGATTACTTCTCACAAAACATCAAACAATCAACTGTATCGTAAATCAAAAGAATATATCATTGTAATTCATCTCTGTGTGATCCTCTAACTTTCATAATACAAAAATTATCTTCAATATAATTAAATTTTAAGAACAGGGAGTGGATATTGAATATGGGAAGGCGAGGGGAGTTGTAATGTGCGAAAAGTGAAAGAATGGTAGGGGAAATAACATATGTTGTTCGTAAAAATAATTAAGTAATCCATAAAAAAAAAAACTATGTATTCGGTACAAAGATACCAATACCAATTAACAATTCCCATGTGTCAAAACTGTTCATTGTCCCACATTCAATTCTTCAAACTTTTTCAATTAACATAGTTTATATTCATAATCATAATCACTATGCTTTTCACATTCTTGTTAAGAGAATACTTGTATCCTTTCATTTCTTTTCTTTTCATTTAAAGAAAATCAAAAGGAACACACAGTCACATTGCTTCATCTCTGTCCAACATATATTTCTATACAAAATATCAACCACTGCCCATGATTCACAAATTCCCAAATCAAACATAGACACAGGTCTTTTCCCGAGTTGAATAGACCTTTTAAAACTTGCCCAATTTCATTCTTTTGATAACATTAACCAATAAAACTTGCAATGGAACCATAACACAAAACCTGAGCTTTATTGCTGATGGTGCAATTTAATAAAACAATGCATGATGTCTCCATAATCCATACACAGTAAACAACAAAGTCACAGCCATCATTTTCCCTAACCTGTAATGATCCCAATCGGGGCTAATAAAATGAATAGTAGCCATAAATTACCAATTGAAACCATGCTGAAAGAATACATCAATCAAAAACCTAATGAGAAGATACAACCATTGGTTTCCTTTTATCACCAAACTAATCAATAAAAACAAGCCACATTTTCAACGCAATTGTCATAACAAAAAGAGACAATCCCTTGACTGTGTATCAATTCTCATCCCCAATCACAACCTTCAAGTCAATCAAACAGAGACGAGACAATACTCAAAGAAACTTTCATAATCACTCAACCAATCCATGACAGTCAACAAGATACCCGACAAGAGTGTGAATAGTTGGGCTTATAAAAATCGGGCTCTGTAACAATGAACACAAGAATTAATCAAGGGTTCTCTTGGTCATTAAAGAATAGAGAGATTGGAGTTCAAACATATCAAAAATAGGCAACGACCCTTCGAAACAAGAACGGTGGAACCACGGACTTTTATAACTATCCATTTGTGTAATAGTGTGACAGTTCAACACCGAGTAGGGTAGCCAACGATGCAGAGGAGAAATGATAGCTTCATGTACACCAACAAATATCAATACACACATAGGCATAACCCTCGATCCTTTCTCAAGGGTCGAACCAATTTATAACAATGCCAGTGGAAATGCAAACCCGAGGTATCACCAACAACCATAAAGCATATTTCTTGGCATAATGGCCATTTCCTAACGAAATTCATTGATGTCCATACCACATAAATAATCCCAATACTAGGTGAATAACCCATGACCATGGCTCTGGAAGATACACAGTGACCAAAAGGTAGTTCAAAAACATATACAGGAACCCCATAGCAACCCGAATACAACCAGACATAGTTACCATAACTGTGAGGAAGCGACCAACAAGACTAAACAAATAAAAACCCTCCAACAAAATGCCCATGACTACTTTAAAATAAGAGAGATCCATCACAATTTTCACCACAAAGAACAACCAATGAAATCATAACTTCAACAAACCAATTCTTTCATTTTGAAAACGAATAACCCCACAATCATCCCAAAGAGAAGACCCACACGTTTACACATTTTCCAATCCCAGGAAAACACAAACCAACACATTACCGAGCCATCGTTCATTTCATACACAGAGTGAAGTTCATGGATGGGAGAAAAGAACCATACTTGTAACCAATGTCTTTAAAAAGGGCGAGTTGGTCGAGCAATTCCTTCCAAGCTTGAATCTCATAGCTTAACCTCCAACAAAACCAAATGAAACAATAACCATACTAGGGTGATGACCCGATGGGAGAGGTATGGAGTGACCAACATTTACTGTGTGTCGCTTCCATCTTCCTCACATTCAATTTTGTAGTACACGCCAGCCAGCTAAAAAACATACCATTAACCATGCCATTAATTCCATACATTGAAACTTGCGACATATTTCTTGCCAATTGTGCCACCCAAAATCCATATTAACCATTGCCAAAAACCATACCATAGCATATATCAAAATGCACCCAATATAACTCAAATACAATTCGCATAGCCACTAACCATTGCTATTTAGGATTAATACTAACTTATTTTCATTTCATTTGCACACAACCTCTTAACATAACATAGAATAGTCCCTTTTGGAATTTTTGTTAAAGTCTCTTTCTATTTCCTTTGTTTTATGTTGTTACTAACATATGTCTTGTGCACGTGTAGCCAGGTAATACTCATGGTGGTATCATCAAATGTAACAATTGTAGTATATGTCACTCATAACATACAATTTGATCTTAGAATAAAGGAACAAGACATAAAATGCATTATCCACCTACCATTATGTCAAAACAAAACCAGGACTGCATCATCAACCATATAAGACCTTGTAAGGAGTATCCAAACAACAACATGAAAAGTGTGATATGACTATCTCTGAGCCTGCAGTCTACAAGGGGATCCCACATACTAGTATTATATCTTATTAGCATAGTTTATATAATAGGCTTTAACAATACTTTGCAGGTGAAATTCCTCGTTGGGATTTTGATCGTCAACAAACTGGTGACTCCACAGGGAAATCAGTTTCCAACATATTAAGAACTCAAAATATATGGTTTCACAGACCAAAAGAACAATGGACCAAATAGATATAACCCGAATGATCATGCAATGGGGGGAAGTGAGCGGATTTAATGGAAAAATGATTGGAAATTTGGGAATAACTCATGAAAAATGTTAAGTATGAGGGGGTTTATCCCTGTATGCATAATCATTCAACCTGAATTTTTTCTTTACTTCAAGGAGATTTTTTTTTATGGAATTTCTCTTTTAACTCTCAAATGGATGAAGAAATGGAAAGTATAAGCGGGAGGTAACCAATATCTTTATAAGACAATAGTGAAGGAAGATACCAATTTCAATTATGCTTTCAGGGGGAACATCGTAACAACTGTGTAAGATTGATTTTTATTGACTAACAATACCTTGCAGGAGTGTCACTGTAGTAGAACTGATCCAACATATTATTCTTGACCAAAATTAAACCTAAAAGATAAAAAGAAATAAAAGTCATGATAGAAACAAAACTGAAAAAATTTAAAACAACAGAAACAAAATGACAGAATTGCAAAAAGAAGGAAAATCGTTAAATAAAAGAAGAATTTAAACTACTGTAAGAGTAGACATGAAAAGAAGTAGTCAAAATGAAAAAAGAACTAGACTACTAATATACAAAAAATCCAAATAGCGTTAAAACTTTTCAAATTGGTTCCACGTAGTGTTTTAAGTGAGAACCGTTGGTGTTGTAGGAAAATAGTCACTCTTGTAAATCTTTTAAAATGTAAGAGTTTGTACCCAGGACAAAAGCAATATTGAAAGGAACCAACCATAATTTTTGAAACTTTGAGCATCTTCCCATATCAACCAACCATGACACTCTTGTTGAAATACTTCTTAACAGTCTGTTGTCTCATTTTTATGTTATCCAAGGAAAACATCCTTTGCTCCTCTAAAGCTAGGAGTGCATTTATCCTTTGTGAAACAACAGAATAATTTAATTCTTCGATCTATAGCATTAGCCTTAAGGAATAAATTTCTATCTTAGTAGGAAGTATGTCTTCCTGACCATAAACAAGATGGAAAGGAGTTCAACCAATGCTTGCTGTGGTGGTATTTCGATCTGCCCAAAGGGAGTAAGTGAGGAGAGTGTGCCATTGACGAGGCTTATCTTTGATGAGCCTTTTGACAATTCTCACCAGATTCTTGTTGGTATACTCGACCTTCCCATTACCTTGGGGATAATAATATGACGAGGTGAAATATTTAACCCCCAGCTTAGCTAAAAATTGTGTCATCTTAGCAGGAATAAAAGCAGGACCATTGTCTATAATAATTTCCAATGGAAGACCAAATCTAGAAAATATGTTGTTTTCAAGGAAATAAATCACCTAATCATTTGTTTAGTGCTTAAGTGGGACAAATTCAACCCATTTTGTAAAATATTTTTTGGCTGTCAAAATAAAGAATTGTCTTGTTGACGATGGAGGATTAATAGGACCAATAAAATACAATCCCCAATTTGAAAAAGGAAAGTCTGGGAGGACATGTTGCAATGGCATGGCTGAAAGGAATTATTTCAAAGAAAATTTTTGGAACTTGTCACAAGATCTCAAAGAAACATAAGATTCATGAAATATTGAAGGCCAATAGTATCATTTTCTAATAATCTTGAAAGCAATGGTTTTAGCAAAAAAATGACCTCCTACTTGAATGACAGATTTTGAAGAACCATGAGTTTCTTGCAACAGTTTATGTGCATCCTCATTGTTTACATAGCGAAGAAACACAACATCAACAAATATTCGAAACAAGAAGCCTCCTATAATGACATATCTTGTGAATTCAAGATGAAGTATTATCCTTTGATGAGTGTCTTATTTGTATGGACATATTTGGTTTTGTAAGTAATAAACTAAATTCTTATACCAAGGATGTTCAAACACAGGAAGGATTTGATTATCAATGTAGAATAGTGTTGATAGGGAACTATCCTATTCATCCATTTCTTCACTATTTTCAGCATGCTGAGCTAAGTGAAGGGATAAGTCACGTCCCTTGATAGTGGTAGAAGTCATGATATTTAAATCATGTTCCTAGATCTTGGCAAGCCAATTTGGAAGCTTCCCTAAAAGACAAGTCTGTGAGAGAAAAAAATTGACAGTAGATAAATGGACTTTTACCAATGTATGCTTACCTAAGATGAAGTGGCGAAACTTTTCAATAACTTTAACAAGAGAGAAAGCATGTTTCTCAATAAAAGAATATTTAAATTCATCATTAGACAATCTTTGAATCATGTAAGACACTGGTTTTTCATTACCTTGGTCATCACTTTGCATGAGGATAAAAGAAACTTCTTCCTCAGTGGCATTAGTATATATCATGAATTCCTTCTCAAAATCTGGCTTCACCAAAACTGGTGCAGAACTAATTTCTTTCTTGATCCCTACAAAAGAATTTTCAACATCATTTGTCCAAGAAAAAGAATGATCTTGCTTAAGAAGATTATGATTTGGTTTCACCATCATAGGAAAATATGGAACAAACCTACAGATGAAGTTAAAAACACCCATAAAATCTTGAACCTCCTTCTTCGAAGTGGGAGCAGGAAGAATAAGGATAGCAGCAATCCTTTCAGGATCAATGCTTATTCTTGAATCAGAGACAATTTTGTGCAAGGAGCTTTCCCTTGGTAATGCCAAAAATGGAATTAGAAAGATTTAGAGAGATGCCAAATTTCCTACATCGCATGAGAACTCTTTTTAGATGACCAAAATGATCTGATCGACTTTTAGAGTACATATTTAAGTCATCAAGGTAGATATGAATGATCTTGTCGATCAAATTGTTGAAATATATTTGCATAGCTCTTTGAAAAGTGGCACCTGCATTATATAATCCATAAGGCATATGTTCATAAGAAAATGTAACCCAACGAGTAATAAAGGTGGTTTTATATTTATTTTCCCTTTTTACCTTGATTTGATTGTAACCGGAAAAACCATAAAGTAAGGATATCATCTGTGAACGTGCAAATTACTGGAAAATAATTTCCATGTTAGGGAGAGGAAAGTGATCTTTTATAATAGCTAGATTTAATGCACGAAAATAAACGCATAATCTGATCTGACCAGTTGTTTTCCGAACGGGAACCAAATTGGAAACCCATTTAGAATACTTGACCAGAAATATGATTTTTGCTTTCAAGAGCTTTTCCAACTCCTTTCAAATAATTTTCTTCAATGCAGGGTTAATAGGTCTTTGATTTTTCCTAACTGGTTTTATGCCTTCCTTGATGGGAATGGCATGTTGTATAAGAGAGGGATCAAAACCACGAATATCCTCATAAGACCAAGAAAAAACATCTTGAAATTCGCCAAGCAGCTTGGCAAAATTTATCTTCTCTTCATTAGAACATTGGGCACCTATTTTAACATTATTTCGAGATTCAGGTGTCCCATTGTTCAAGGATATGGTTTCACCCACCTTCCTTTCCTACTCCTCTTATCTATGTTTCTCCTTACTACCTACATCACTTGATGAAAATGAAATCTCTAGAGGAGTCAAGCCTTTAGGAATCTTGTTATCTTCTATGGATATAATTTCCTTGGGCTTATAAGGTTCATTTTGAATGAAAGCATAAATTCTCTCATCGCTAGGGAAGACCTACCATGATTCTATATATTTCATGGATATGTGGATGATATAGAGATTTAAAATTACAATCAGGTTTGTTTGGCATAAGTTTTCGATTAGGAGAGGCTGCAAAAACAACTAATCGATCAGTCATTGAGTTCAATTCCCTCCTAGCATGAGTAATGTTGAAAGATAGTATGTTTGAGATAAGTGCCCAAATAGTTTGGGTGTATCATTTCATCAACATTTTTCTAGGATAATATATCTTATGTACATGGTTCACAATAATCTTGGAATCCCTAAAAACTATAAGGTGACCACAACCTTGATTATATGCATTTTCAATGCCTAATAGTAAAGATTCGAATTCAGTGACATTGTTTGTGCAAGAAAACTCCAACCTATAAGAAAAGTTATGAATTTTTCCTACAGGAGAGTACAAGATAATTCCATCTTTGTTACCTTCATTAGAGCATGAACCACCAAAGTGCATGTGCCACATACCATCATCTAAATCAATTTGTTCAAAGGGAATGCTATCTTCCTCATCAAATATGGGATACACCCCTAGGTCCTCTTCGATATAGTTCACATTAGGTTGTGGGACACTCTCTATGTAAGGTGAAATCCTTCCCTCTCTAAGGACAATGATTTTTTTACCGTTCCGAGGAACGGATAAGTGTGTCTCGTTGAGTGAGAGGTATCCACCTGTCAAGGCTTGCTAATATATTCCTAAGATGATTGAGTAATTTCTTACTAGCATATTAATTACATGAATATTAAGGGTTGTCCTTATTTCAGGGTGTCCAGACAAAGCCAAGGTCACATATTTTATCTCACCTATGGTCGTTTGTTATAGAATATTATAAGAGAGCATGCTTCTAGTGTTTTTAGTTGTACAAGACAAGCTTAGCTCTTCCATAATAATCTTCAACATTACACTTGGGCCTGAACCACCATCAATGAGGAAACAATGGGCGATCTTATCCATAATATTTATAGAAATATAACAAAGGGGATTTTTTACAGGGTATCTAAATTTATGTACACCTACTTTATTTACAAACGAATCCTCTTCATTTACCTCTTCGAAGAGGTTGGATACAACGAAAGATTTTCCTTCCATGAATTGTTTTAGATGCCTCTGTTGTTCAGGGATGACAACCATGTCCGAAAGGGTGGCATATTCTTTGGTGTTTTCCAAGTGATTCATAATATTATATTTGTAAGAGGGGAGAGGGGAGGTAGTTCCTTGAATATAAGGAACCTTAGGAACATGAACAGTAGCAGCTGGTGAGGATGAGCTCGGGCTAGAAGAATTGCAGGGAGGATCATATTTGCCTTTGGGAATGCAGGATTTCTTCCTAGTATTAATGATCATGACATCTTCTAGATATGAAAAATCTAGAACAAGGATGGTATTTTATTGTCTTTTACCATAGGTGAATTTGAACCAATACACTAAATCCTCTCAAGTAGACATAATCTTAGGAGGAAGGTCAAAAGAAATCAGCCGCAACCTTTCCTTCCAAGGAATTGACAAATAAGCACATGCAAGTATCATTGTCATTGGCTCCTATGTTGTGACAGGCATAATAAAATGCCACCAGGTGTTCATTTGTAGTGATAGTGTTATTCCCCAAAAACATAGGAATATGCTCTTTGAATTTAGGAAGTGGACGAGTAGAAGGTGCTAGGTTAAGAGGAGAGGAAACATGCCACGGTGTGGTTGTAGCATCTTATTCAAATTGAAAAAAATCATACTTTTTAATGACTTTGGTGGGGTTTGTGGTAGATTGGATAGGGATATGGTGGCTATATAAGCTACCAATCACTGACGAAGCTTAATATTGAGAGGAGGAAGCACTTATAGTACCACCAAATCCACCACTAGATGCCATCTTGTGGATGATAGATAAGAGAGAGAAAGATGAACTGGATGAATTAGACAAGGTTCTCCTTAGAGAACTTTATTGGGTTGATAACAAAACGTTCCTTCTTTTTATTTCAGCAATAGGATTAATTTCAGGTGATAAGCCTCTTCTTCTCCTAGAAACATGTGGGTCTAAAGACATGAAAAGAAGGTCAAAGATGTAGGAGAAAGAAGATTTATTGTTTATTTCTAGGTTGTCCATATCTAGCTTGCCAACATTCTTGGGCACTAATGTCTCGTTCAATTGCTTCCCATGAATGATTAAGCTCAACCCAAGTATTAGTAGTGTCTAAATGGTGATAAAGAAATTCAAAGCAAAGTTGGATTGATCTTGAGGACCGAGATCAATATTGGGCCGACTTGCAACCGGTACAGTCATTCAGAGATAAAATGGTGAAAGAATCAATATCAGAAAAATAGATGTATTCAATGATAATAAAGCATAAAAAAACAACCAGAGAGACATTGAAGATATCCCTAGTATGGTCACCAAAAATAAATGTTGAGGAAAAGATACAAAAGGATATTACTCAAGCATTTTCATATCTTACTTGGCTAAATCAAGATAGACGGGATCTTCACCCTATGTTTATAGCCATCAAAATTTGTGTCCTAATTCACAAGTATTGATTACGAGTGCCTAGACTGATCTCTTTTATAAATGAGAGCTTGCTGGAAAAATCATTATTTATGTGATTTTATGAATATAACATATGCTGAAATAAATATCGAGATAGAAGTAAAAACACCAAGTCAATAATCAAAACAGATGAGACATAAATAAATCATTTATTCCATTCCAATTTATCAAAAGAATCATTCTCTCTACAAAATTCCCTGAGGAAATTTGGACCAAAGTCAAACTTAGATGTCCCTGATGAAAACCATACGAAAGGACTTTTGACAGAAGGTAAAAAAATGAACTTAAAATGTTGGATCAGTTTTCCACAGATTGTTTCCCACTTGACTATGCACAATAGCCTTTGTCATTCATGAAATTTAATTAAAAAACAGAAAAGTCTACACAGACTATCAAAGATAGATCAACACCTATGAAAAAAAAGTGTATGAATGATGTAATTCAGCCCCGAATCTTGTTGTCTACAATAGGACCCTGCTATCGTAAAATAGAATTAGGATTTCAATGAATTAAAGAATGAATGAAAATTGAATTAACTCAACAAAACTTAAAGAGAAGACCTTAGTATGCCTATCCTTCTATTCTCCTCTTGTTCCTCCTTTTCCTTTTGCCTTTAAGAAATTAGAATTAGTTGAAGAAGCTAAACCACTTCTTTAGTTAAGTTAACTAAAACTCAACCAACTTTTTTTTAGTTAAGGGGGAAAAGTAAAAAAATCATAATAAGGGTTTTAAATAAATAGTAACTAGTAGGTGGGACCCCTCGTGACTCCCTTTAGTTTTTAACAATCATAACACAAATAGTTAATCAATCAAAATATCCCTCCTTGTGACTCCCATCATCCTCTCATAATTTGACAATTTATATTAATGATCATTGAAATTATTCCAAAAATATATTATCCATATATCCAAAAAATAGTCTTTTGTCCAAAATTTCAGAAGTCAAATTTTCTCAGCAATCAATAAATAAAAACACTTAAAACCCATATTTTCCACTTTGGGAGGCAATATTTCCCTTGTTGTCGTTTTCACCCTTTGATCTCACTAAATTTTCCTTAGGCTGTGTGGAGCCTTTAGGCCTAATCTCACTGATCACATGGGATAAATCATCTCTCAAATGCATGCGGGAGGACACGTATTTGGAAGAGTCATTTGAGGGTGAGGAGGGGGAAGTAGCATATTTTCATTTGTCAGGAGCATGGTGGGCCTAAGTTTTTAACCTTTTTCTTGCATGGGAAGACTGTACTGGTGAGTGGACAGGGGCATCTTGGAAAATTTGATTAACAGGTGGAGGAGAAGGTAGAGATAACTTAGTCCAGCCACGATGTTAGGAGACTATTGGGTGGAAAATATCTTTCCATATGTCCTTTTCAGGGACTTCAGGTTGCAGTGAGACATGAGGAGGCAATGGAATACCAGGGACATGTGGAGAGGTTGGAATGGAGGCCTTATTGGCATAGGTTGGACCACTCCTTGCCCAATCCAGTTAAAAAATCTAGCTTGAAATAGCTGGCCCAACTCTTACGAGTCTGCATCAAAATGTATAGAGAGCCTTGGCATTCTAGGGCCCTTTTTCCAATTTCCTCTTCCTTTGTTACCCCACCATGGCTACCTCTGCTGAAAAATCTCATTCATGTATGCACCATTGATTAGAAAATAGTTTCTTCAACAATCATACATGACATCTCTTTTAATTATGAAACAACATTTGGCTCGAGAACACATCAGACTCATGAAATCCAATCCATACAAATCGTTTAATACATGTCAATGAGAAATGGCTGAATAAGAGTTCTAGGACATGTGAGGGATTGTATTCAGCGAAAAGTGTTAAAATGAGGGGGAAAAGATCATGATTACTGCTCACAAAACATCAAACAATCAACTATATCATAAATCAAAAGAATATATCATTGTAATTCATCCCTGTGTGATCCTTTAACTATCATAATACATAATTTATATTAACTATAATTAAATTTTAAGAACATGGATTGGATAGTGAATATGGGAAGGTGAGGGGAGTTGTAATGTGTGAAAAGTGAAAGAATGGTAGGGGAAAGAATGTATATTGTTCGTAAAACTAATTAAGTAATCCATAAAAACCAACAACTATGTATTCAATGCAAAGATACAAATACCAATTAACAATTCCCGTGTGTCAAAATTGTTCACTGTCCCACATTCAATTCTTCAAAAATTTTCAATTAACACAGTTTATATTCATACTCAGAATCACTATGCCTTTCACATTCTTGTTAAGAGAATAATTGTATCCTTTCATTTCTTTTATTTTCATTTAAACAAAATCAAAAGGAGCACACAGTCACATTGCTTCATCTCTGTCTAGCATATATTTCTATACAAAATATCAACCATTGTGCATGATTCACAATTTCCCAAATCAAACATAGACACAGGTCTTTTCCCTAGTTGAATAGACCTTTTAAAACTTGCCTGATTTTATTTTTTTGTTTGTTAATTTGTGCAGGACCTGCGATTAACCTGTGGCTTGAGAAACTGC